>JAPDOI010000021.1:3445000-3457500 GCA_029168955.1 Aplectana chamaeleonis
TGGCTCACGCAAAAGTTTCTGTGAGCGAAAACTTTGCTAGGTCTCGCTAGTTGATTGATATGGCCGAACCGCCATGGCGGTTCGGGCAGTGCTGCTATGGCGGCGCTGGATGGGCGGCACGGCGCGGTGAGAACTTTAATAGTCCGCCGCGCTTCCAGCGCGTCACGAGCCGAATAGACTCCCGCCGTGGAAATACGCGGCAGCATGCAAAGGAGGGGAATCGATCGTCCGGTGCCGCATGATCAACTCTATTCCATTGCATGCTGCTGCGCCTTTCAGAGGCGGGAGTCTATTCGGCCACTAAGACGGCAGCGGCGGTGGGTTTTAATAGTCTAGTTGTGGAATCGAAGCCCGAGTTATTGTTTTGTACTCATTTCCTATCGGAATTAAATAATGAGAAGCAGTTATCTGCATAATTTGTCGCATTATTCGTATATTTTTCAGACATTGCCAACCGTCTCGTGAGTAGTTTGTTTGCTTCCCTATTCGACAGTTTGGTTCAATCTAAAAAAAAGATAGATAATGCTAGCTGAAGTAATATGGCTTCTCTCTGGAAAATAGTGGCGATGACATTTTTTTGCATTACTCAAAAAGTCGAATGGAGAAATTCGAAAAATTATTCGACAGTCGATTGAAAAAGTCGACTTTTTATTCGAAAAGTGGAATATTCGAAAAGTTCAAAATCCCGAATTATTCGAAAAGTCGAATATTCGAAAAGTTCAAAATCACGAATTATTCGACAAGCCGAATATTCGAAATGTTCAAAAACCCGAATTATTCGAAAAGTCGAATATTCGAAAAAAAATCTGAAAATGTAAAAGTATAGTGCCTACCTATCCACCTCCCTCTTAAAACACCTCTGTCTCTTTTTAATATCTATATCCCTCCTACCACGTCCTGTCCCCAATCGTATGACCCCACTACTTCACTCAAGCAGCTGTACGACTGCTCCCTTTCACCCTCTGTTGTCTTTGCAGGCGATTTCAATGGTCATACATTCTGCTCGTCGCTTGACACTGACGCTAGAGGAGAAGATGTCGAAGAATGGGCGGAGGAGTGCGATCTGGTCATTCTCAACGATGATCAGCCCACTCGTCTCCCGGCCAACGGCCGATCCTCTAGTCCAGACATCTCTTTGTGTAATCTAATCTCTCCAGCGCCTGCTCTTGGTCGACCGCTACAACTCTGTCTAGTGATCATATCCCCGTCTTTGTGCATGTCGATCTCTCTAATTCTCTTGCTCCTTATTCAGGTATCCGTCAATGGTCTTATCTAAATCTTTGCCCTGCAGACTGGCCCTTGTTCAGGGAGGTGGCACTTCGCCATGTGGATGACTACCCATGGAATGGGAACGTGCACCAGAAGGAACGCCACTTGACTGACGCGATTCGCAAGGCCATGAAAGCAGCCATTCCGGAGGGCCGAGTCAAGACCCTCTTTCCCAATGTCACCAGGGAAATCTTGGAGAAGATAAGGACAAGGGATGCAAAGAGAGTCGCAGATCACCTGGATCCGACCATTGCTGAGCTGGACAGCGAGATTAAGCGAGATCTGGGCAAGCACAAGAAGGAGTGTTGGGAGAAATTCACGGAGAAGATGAATTTCAAGAGTGATGGAACGTCAACTTGGAAAGTTCTAAAGAAGATCTCGGGCAAGAGCACCTCCACCAAATATTCCACGATCGAGTTCGAGGATGGAGTTTTCAGGTCGGGGCAGGAGGCTGCAACTGCTCTCGGAAAAATTTTTGCATAACTCAGGCTAAGAGAGGGAAGCAGAACCGAGTGACTGTAAGAGAGCTCTGTAAGTTACCACTTATGAATGAAGCAGAAGCTGTGACGCCCGCGCAGATTGAAAAGGTGGTTAAAGAAATGCGCAACTCGAAGGCTGTAGGGCCGGATGGCATTAGTCCGGCGGTCTTGAAGAAACTACCGAGTGAGATTATGCCAATTCTGGCTGACGTCATCAACACATCCTTTCGAACGTGCATCTTACCGCAAGAGTGGAAAATGGCAAGCTTCATCCCATTGCCCAAGCCAGGCCAATAAGTCTTTTATCACCAATCGCCAAAGCCGCTGAGAAACTGGTCGTCAAGGAGCTGGCCGAGCATAATAACAATCAGCAGCACCAGCATGGATTCCGCAAATTACTCTCTACTACCACGGCGCTGCTGGAGATTGTGAGCTATGTTTTGGATGGCTTCAACGCCGGAAAGCATCAACGCACTTTCGGAGTAGCCCTGGACCTCACGAAGGCATTTGACACTGTCAACCTAGGCATACTGTCTGAGAAGCTATTGAGGTCCACCATCCCGCCTTGGCAGAAGCGATGGATTACCGCACTCATCAAAGGACGCCGAGCAAAAGTGCTGTTTCAGGGTTATGTCTAATAGCATTCCAATCGCTGCCGGTGTCCCTCAAGGAGGAGTCATATCGCCTGCTCTGTTCAGTCTTTACCTGGAAGATTTGCCCGTCCCCCCAAGTGACATCAAAGTCGTTGCATATGCGGATGACATCACCATCTTGTGCCGGGACAGAGACATTAATGTAGCTGCACGCAAGATCAATAGCTATCTCGTGTCTGTTTTCTCCACTGACCCTAAGGAACGCTGTGCTTACCCCGTTGTGAACTGGGAAGACGCTCGTCTGCCTGCCGCACGTTTCCCGAAGCTGCTCGGTCTACTATTGGATCCTTCGCTGAAGTTCCATAAAAACACTGAGCAGAAACAGGCTACAGTGAGAGCTAAGCTCAACGTCTTCCGAGCTCTGGGCGGTACGTCGTGGGGAAGAAGCAGTAAGGAGAAGATCCTGACCACGTACAAGGCAATCTTGCAGCCGGCGGAGTATGCAGCACCGGTGTGGCAACACATAGTTATTAAAATTGTCAAGCAGCCTGACCACCCATTAAGAAGGATCATGAATTCCGTGAGAGAGAGACATATCAGAAGGCCTTTTGCGGTTGCTCCCGAGAAAGTCAGTATACAAAGATGGACGGACTTCCAACTGGATCGTCTGCGTCTTTTACGTGCGGAACACACCAAGTTCGTCAGGGATCACTTGAGTAGGATGACCGTCAATTCCATATTGGGGGTCGTACCACCTGTAGTCAGCAACACCGAGATGGAGCACGTTTCCCGAAGCTGCTCGGTCTAGTATTGGATCCTTCGCTGAAGTTCCATAAAAACACTGAGCAGAAACAGGCTACAGTGAGAGCTAAGCTCAACGTCTTCCGAGCTCTGGGCGGTACGTCGTGGGGAAGAAGCAGTAAGGAGACGATCCTGACCACGTGCAAGGCAATCTTGCAGCCGGCATTGGAGTATGCAGCACCGGTGTGGCAACACATAGTATCGGATTCATCGTGGACAAAGATACAGCGAGTTCAAAATGCTGCACTTCGAATTGCCTCTGGGTGTGCAAAGAGCACTCCAGTGGAGCATCTTTATGCTGAAGCCCGTATCCTGCCTGTTAAGGAGCACTGTCAACTACAAGCGCAGCAACTGGTTATTAATATCGTCAAGCAGCCCGATCACCCATTGAGAAGGATTATGAATTCTGTGAAAGAGAGAGAGATATCAGAAGGCCTTTCGCGGATGCTCCCGAGAAAGTCAATATACAAAGATGGACGGACTCCCAATTGGATCGTCTTCGTCTTTTACGCGCGAAGCACACCCGATTCGTCAGGGATCACTTGATTAAGGTGGCTGTCAATCCCATATTGGGGATCGCACTACCTGAAGTCATCAACACCGAGATGGAACTCCGTAGGGCCGGCTAGATGTTCCCTCGCCTCGTTGCGCTGCGGGCATTCCCCTATGCTGATGTCATACTTGCATAGGATCGACAGCGGTAAGCCTGACGAGTGTCCGGATTGTGGTAACCCCCGAAGAGGCCCACCTCACTGACGACAATAGATTTGTGGTTGAATCCAACTTCGGTCGCCCGTTTCTTGAACCTATGACAAAAATCCTTCTGCGGGTGCAAAGAAGAAGATACGTCATGAGTATCGTTTTCTTGCTGCTACCCCATGAGGTACCGCCTAGGGCCCTGAGAACATTGAGTTTGGCTTTAATGACAGCGTGCTTCTGCTCGGTATTTTATGAAAATTGAGCGACGGATCGAGCACAAGACCGAGCAGTTTTGGAAATCGAGCAGCAGGCAGACGGTCTCCATCTCACTCTACCTCCGGATGAGCTCTGTGCTCGGATGGGTCCGTTGTGAGGACGGATACTGATGATTTCGATGCGGATATCTTTAGCATCTTGTCGTCGAAGAACCTCTTCAGCGTCTTCAGGTACTCGTTGATCTTGGTGGCGGCTACCTTTATATCCCGGTCTCGACACATGATTGTCATCGGCGTACGCGATAGTCTTGATATCCTGTGGTGGTTCTGGCATATCTTCGAGATACAGACTGAAGAGAGCTGGTGATAGAACACCGCCCTGGGGGACTCCAGCTGCTATAGAAATACTGTTGGAGACATGGTTCTGGAACATGACTCTTGCCCGTCGACCTTTGATAAAGGCCGATATCCAGCGCTTTTGCCACTGTGGTATTGACGACTCCAAAACGTTTCTTGACAGGATTCCTAGGTTAACCGTATCGAAAGCCTTGGTGAGATCCAAAGCGACAGCTACAGTACTCAATGGCTTCAAAGCGTTGAACCCGTCGATTGCATAGCTAGTAATTTCTAGCAGCGCAGTAGTTGTAGAATGCAGCCTTTTGAACTCGTGTTGAAACAATCGTTTCTCGTTGTGCTCTGCTAAATTCTCCACAGTGAGCTTTTCGGCTACCTTAGCGAAAGGTGACATCAAGCTAATGGGTCGATAACCCTTTACTGACGACTGAGGTTTGCCTGGCTTCGGCAACGGGATGACTTTGGCTGTCTTCCAGTTTTGGGGAATAATGCACGAGCTGAATGAAGTGTTAATCAAATCAACGACGAGTGGGAGGATCTCAGTCGGGAGCTTTTTTAGTACAGCAGGACAAATGCCGTCGGGACCGACAGCTTTGGAGTTCCTCCTGTCCTTTATGATCTTCTCTACGTGCGCCACAGTGTACGCATCGGCCGTGCTCATGAGCGGGAGGCGGCACAGCTCTCTAACTGTCACTCTATTCTGCGGACCTCGCCTTGTACTCGTGACAAAGAAACTTTTCCAAGAGAGTAGGCGGCATCCTTACCCGTGTTGAAAACGTTATTATCAAATTCAATGGTGGATACGGTGGCTGGCGAGCTCTTTCCAGATAGCTTCCGTAGTACCTTCCAAGTAGCTGCACTGCCCGCCTTGAAATCCAACTGTCCCGTGAACTTTTCCAATTATTCTTTCTTGTGCCTGTTCAGATCTTTTCTGATCTCGTCATCTAGTTGAGCAACGACAGGGTCTAGATGGTCGGCTGCTCTGCTGGCATCTAGTATTGATTTTCTGAAGAATTTCTCTGGTGACGTTTGGATAGAACGTCTTAACGCGGCCAACAGGAATAGCCGCCTTCATGGCCCGGCGGATTACATCAGACAGGTGGTGCTCCTTTTGGTGCACATTGCCATTCCATGGGTAATCAGCCGCTAGGCGAAGCGCAACCTCACTGAACAGGCACCAGTCTGCTTGGCCTAAATTGAGATAAGAACGTTGTCGAACACCAGAGTAAGGAGCAAGAGAATTTGAGAGATCGATGTGCACAAAGACGGGAACATGATCACTAGACAATGTTGTTGAGGTAGACCATGAGCAGGTGTTGGAAAGGTTGGAAGAGACAAGAGTTATGTCTGGGCTAGAAGATCGGCCGTTGGCAGGGAGACGAGTGGGCTGATCATCGTTTAGTATGACCAGGTCGCACTCCTCCGCCCAATCCTCGACGTCACTTCCTCTAGCATCAGAACCAAGGGACGAGCAGAAGGTGTGGGCGTTAAAGTCGCCCGCGAAAACAACTGATGATCAGAGGGAATAATCGTTAAGTTGCTTTAGAAGGGGAATGGGATTGTAGGAGGAGGGGCATGAGGTGGTAGGGGGAATATAGATATTGAAGAGAGAAAGGGGAGTTTTAAAGGGGAGATGGACCGGGAGGTACTCTAGAGTACCGTCCATGGGAGTGTTAGGTATGAGGTGTGAGGGAAGAGTAGATAATACAAAAGTGGAAACTCCTCCGCCAAGATTTGACTTTGGAGTATGGTAAGAAGTATAGCCTGGGATATTGGGATGAGGATTCGTAGGGGATGGAGAGAGCTTGGTTTCTTTAACCATGATCACGTCTGGATGGTAAGTACGTGCAAAGAGAGAGAGCTCAGAAAGCTTGGCACGAAGGCCGTTGAGATTTTTATGTACAATGGAAAGGGGGCGATTAGAGTTTGAGGAATCAGAGGTGGTAGGTGAGGAGCACAAAGCACATCGAAAAGAGGAGTTATGATGCCTCACAGAGCAGAGACCCGAACAGGAGAGATGCACCCACCTTTGGCATCCGAAGCACTGGACGCTAGTATGTCCCCAGTTAACAATCTTGCCGCACGTGGCTCATAGGTACTTCTGACCGGGTCCAGGATTCCTCTCCACGCCGGCCCCTAGCAGGAGAATCCGAAGGAGAGCTGCGGCCGGCCACACCTCTCCCATGACACAAACCCTCTTCGTGGAGGGGATGACGTTGGTTTGCACGGAGGTGATCTTCCTTCCCCCACACTGCCACGGCATGAACGTACGACATCTCGGCGGCTCACGATCTCCAATAGAGCAGTAGTAGTAGAGGGAAGTTTCCTGAACCCATTCTGATGCTGCTGTCGCTCGTTTTGATCAACCAGGTCCGTCACGATCAACTTTTCAGCTAATTTGGCGACGGGCGACAACAGGCTTATTGGTCGAAAGCCTTTTGCCGTGCTTTGGGACTTGCCTGGCTTTGGAAACGGTATCAATTATGGCTGTCTTCCAAGCTCGGGGTAGAGTGCAGGTCCGGAAAGAAGTGTTAATGATATCTGCAAGCATCGGTAGAAGTTCCGTGGGAAGCTTCTTCAGGATGGCTGGGGAGATACCGTCAGGTCCGATAGCCTTCGAATTCCGCAATTCCGCAGCGGAATTCCGCACGCTTTCTAAGGGGCTATTCATACTCCTCACCTCCTTCTCCACCAGGGCTGCCCGCGCCGGCGGAGAGTTGAGTATGAATGATTTCTCCCTCCCGCACTTTCCACTTCTCCAGTGAGGTATGAAAGGTTCAGCTGCACCGCCATGGTGGACAGGGAGGGGCGATGCTGGTCACTTGGAGCTCAAGTGAAGAATGAATGAAACCGCTTTGAGACTCCGGCAATCGCGGGGGTCGTTGACCGGTTAAAACGCCCTCTTCTGTATTTATTGAATGAATCCGGCCGATCGGCGAACGTTTCGGCATGACTCATTCCTGCCGGAGATTTCGGGCTGAACCGCTAAATTTGCCGGAGTTTTCGGGGCGAGCGGGGCAACGTGGATGCGATATCAGGATCATTAACGTGTTTAGACATCTTCCCACGGCGTGGTCGTAAAAATTGTGGAACATACTTTAAAAATGGAAGTTAGGGAGGGGGCTCGTGAAATTTTTAGAGAAAAAAAGGATTTTCTTCAAACTACTCGGTAAGCTAAAATGAGTTACTCAGACAATGGCCGCATTTGATGCGTGCCTAGTATGCGTTCACTTCGAAGACAAGGCGGCTTCGAGCACATATGGGAACGCGCTGCTAGGGAGCACGTGCTACTGTTGTGTTCCAAGTTACAGCACGTGCCCCAGTAAAAAAACGCTCAAAGCGTGAATGATACACAGTCAACTTAATGACAGAACAATTTTAAAAAAATAGGAAAGCACACCACGCACTCTTGAGGCCGGGCTCAGATGTCGGCAGCGTCGCCGGTTCAATTACCCAGGTTTGCGGTACTTGGCCCACCCAGCCGCTGGAGACCTCGTACAACCGCTAGCCGCCCCAGATGGTGGTCCGCGCAGTTGCTGGGCGTCTCGTCCCCGCCATACCAGGATGGACTCATCCAATATCAGCCGCCGCCTGACTGTTGCGTGGGTGGTGCGCTTCTGTCTCTCGCAAGCTCTCCCTTTGCTGGTGCTTCCCCTCTCTCTCCAGCTCGAGTCTGGCGAGGTCATAAGTCAACGCAAAACGATAGTTCTGAGAGGAATACTTATAGTACTCATTAACGCTTTGCAAGATACACTGATTAGAGAAGTTGATTAATTTTCAAGTGTTCGATGGAACAGTTCGCACCCATGACTCAGAAAAACCAGAACAAAATGCTTGTAATATATAAGTAAGTTACTTGAATGTCTCAAGTAACTTACACTTATGTTACATGTAACATACAACTATATTACATGTAACTTAATTTTATAATGCATGTAAGTTACGTCTACGTTACATGTCACTTATATTCGTGTATTCACCATGGGTGGCCATGTCGCGACGGAGAAAGTGCGGCGGCACGCGACCCAGCCCACACGCTAAGCGAAAAACGCTATGCGGGGTCATCGCCGTCGGTGTAGGGTCACGTACCTCAAACTTGGGCAATTGAATCGACATCAGCGCCTGTTCTACTCTGGGAGAATCTTTCGCGCTAGTACCTTGATGCTCCCGTGATCCGCGATAGTACCGTGTTCGTCTCCCCCTAGTCCCGCGATCCTCGTCCGTTCCGCGATAGTTACCCAATCGACTTATTCGATAGCATTCTCGTTCTCGTACCGCGATTGTTGAGAGGTTTACGGCGCTAGTACCGTGGTGCACTCGCGATCCGCGATGGTACCGTGATCGTCTCTCCCCGGTCCCGCGTTCTCATGATGTGCAGATTTGTAAAGCAGCGCGAAATGCGGCGAGGGCAATACCTTATAGCTTCGTGTTGATCTGATAGGCAACACTCGCTCGGGTGAAACATCGAAAGGGCGGATGCGATACCAGCAAGAGGCTGGCAGAATCTCGCGATCGTCCCGCGATAGTTCGAGGCTCGGTTCGTCGCGGATCCGCGATGTAACGCCCCGAATACATCAATGTATAGACACGATTCGCCCTCAGGTTGAAACTAGTAGGATCTCGCAATCGTTCCGTGATAGGCCCAGGCTCGACTCCTCGCGGTTTTGCTATAGAGCATCGTGGGAGCATCGATGAACGAACGCGGTACGCTTTCGGTTTGAGACTGGCAGAATCTCGCGATCGTTGCGCGATAGTTCCGTGCTAGTATCCTCTCGGGCCCTATCAGAAACCGAGGGGATTGTATCCGTGAACGGTCGCGTGGGATTCTCTCAGAGTGAGCCTGACCCCGAGAGTGTTACGTATACTTCCCTTGGGAATGCCTCTCTGCCGAATTAGTTGCTTGCGACTTACCTAGCGACGTTTGAGTTAGATGCGAAGTATCGGAGAGCACTGCACGCGGTATCCCGTCGATATGTTGCATGTAACTCAAATGACCTGAGATAAGTCGCAAGTAACTCACATCGACTTAGATATGTTACAAGTAACTTGTTTTTGCCTTTCATAATACAAGTAACTTGCTTTCGTTTTCCTGAGGAAGGCAAAAAAACGGATCTCTGCCGTCTCATTTCTCTCAGATGATATTTGCTTTAGATTCGATTAAAATTAGTCGTATCTTTTATTCGTTCAACAACCTGAATTTATTATTTCTTTTCGAATGCCGGACTCATTCGAGATTTTGAATGATTCAAGTTTCCGGCTAATCGATTCACTCAGAAATATTGATTTTTTTTTCAGAGTTTTCGATTTTTTCGAGAAATTCAAATGACTTTTCTTTCGAATGATTGATACATTCGAAAACTTGAGGTAAATTATTTTAACCGATTTGTTCGTGTTCGAAAATTCCAACTTTTGTTTTTCAGTTTTAAAATTCTTTTAGGAATCAATTCAATTCAAATCTCTTTTTCTGGGTCATTCGAGTATTCGATTCAGTCGAAGAATGAAATTGTCGCTCTTTCTGATATTCGCTCTTTTCGGGAAGTCGAGGTTTGGGAGTTTCCTAATATTTGATCAAATTCCGTTTATCACTTTCGAATAGTCAGATGCCAAAGCAGCTGTTGATTTATTTCCCGCATGAATCAAGAACTACTCAAAAACTTAATCATTCGAATATTGGAATAAACTTACGAAGATTCCTTAGAAATGAATAGAGGACATGTTCTCAAATTTCTTATCCATTGAAAGGTTACAGGTTGGCAAGTTCGAAATATGTTGCCCGTTGAGAAATTTCAGAAAAAGTCGTATCTAAATTGATTCATTCATTCCACAACTTCGAGAAAGGCGGAGTCCAAAACATTATTCATTCGGAAATTTATGAAAGGGCTTATTCAAATTGTTCATCCATTCTCAGTTATCCAGAAAGGCGAAACTGAAGAATTCAACGATTGATCTAGTTCATTCACTCGAAATTCACGTCCAATGCCTCTTTCAATCCGCTTCTCCTTCGTGCCTGCAGACACGATATATACGAGGGCGGCAGAGACGCAGGCACAACCATAGCTTCGTTGGGTGGAGCCAGGTACTCCACCAACTTTCACCTCTGGGCAGAGGTTGTTTTCGGAATCCCCATAAAATTCTGCATCGAAAAGCGTTTTCAGTTTTTTGGTAAAGATTGTTTTCGGAATCCCCATTAAATTCTGCATCGAAAAGCGTTTTCAGTTTCGAAAATAGGTTCCCCTTCTTCCAGCCGATTTCAGTTTAAAAAGTGCTTTTTTTCCGCTGTAATTGTCGGGTTTTCGTCCATAACTTTTTTGTGCTTGAAGATAGGCCTTTGGTGAAGGTTGTTTTCGGAATCTCGATGGAATTCTGCGTCGACTCGTGTTCCCAGTTTGGAAAAATATTTTCTCGATCTTCTAGGATAAAAAAAGTTATAGACGAAAAACTGAATGCTTTTGGTGAGAGAAACCTTACTTTATAAATTGAAATTGGCTGAGAGATTGGAAAAGTATTTTTCTCAAATTGAAAACATTTGTCAACGCAAAATTTCATGAAGATTTTTGAAACAGCTCCGTTCAAAGATCCATCTTAAAGATCAAAAATTTTATAAGCGAAGAACAGGTACTTTTCCAAAAATCGCCTGGAAAAAATTTCCGTGCAAGTCTATAGGGAACCTTCACCATTTCCCACTCAGGTATTCTGAATGACCTTCACCTCTCGGACCGCTGTCTCCACCCCAACGAACCTATGAGCACAACCACTCTTGGGCGCTATTTATACTCCTCAAGCCAGCGCGGCGCACATGTCACGCCCGGGCGAGGTGTTGGAGTGTGAATACGTTCTACGTGCGTCGTGCGCGTGACGAGCATGCGAAGACTATGAATACCTCAGCGGCGACGCTATGGCGGAGCGGATTAAAGTGGGCCTTAGCTTTTGCCGTGCGAATAGAATTTGTTCCCGCGTTTACTATCATGGTAGCAGAAGGGAACGGAATGAAATTGCAGATGGATTAACAATGAAAATGATGAAAAAGTTGTTACGGACGTCGCCGCCATGGCGGGGTGGGCGTCACGCGCCGGCGTGGCGTTAAGCCGTTAATTCTCCAACGCCATGACCGCGCGTGGCGCGCTGGCGTTGACTGGTATGAATAGCGCTTTATCGCGTACCCCCACAGTCTCACTCTAACCCGTCCCGTATCGATCGAGGACGAGATGCCATAGAATCGTGCTCGGCGAACTGTCCGCGTCGCATGTCGGTGTACCGGCCGCGTCGCGTGCCAGTGCACTGTTACGATAGCGCTGGATCGCCTTACAGCATGTGGTACTGCGATGAAATTTTGCAGTACGAGCTGTTTGTTTATAGCACGTGCCCCTGCGATTGAGCGTTGTGTTGGGAGTGGTTACTGGAGTTGGATGCATATTCGACACGCATTGAATGGGGGGCTTTTCTGAGTAGTAATAGTCGCCCTGAGTTATTCGGTGGGCTGAATAAAAATGTAATATTTATCGCAAGTTGATCGAAGAAATATTTCACATTTTTTCAAAAATTTAGTTTACAGGTGGGGTCGCAGCTTCGCCGAAACTTGGCGCAAATGCCTGCTCAACATGATTCGAGCCATATCGAGTCACTAAATCATCCGTTCGCCGCCCTTGTTTCAATAACTGTTCAGTCACCTTGGCTCGTTTTCGACGCATTCAGCGTCGTAAACTTCTCAGTAAAGGCCGTACAAGTCTATTAGCACCATTATCTCAACCACTTTTTCGCTGACTCCGCTAAGTATGGCAGGGTTGTGCAACTCGTCCAGTTGCGAACCAAAACAGAAAATATCGTTATATCATCATTTCAGACGTTTTTTTTTAAATACTTTCCGCGTTTCTCTATACTATGAGATCCAAGGCCTTGATTCATGCCATTAAATTGATTTCGTTTTTGAGCGTGTACGTTGCCTTTAACTGAAAGGAATGTTTCTACCGTTATAGGTGAAAATTTATTGGCGTTACAAGGTTTGCAAAAATTGAGCCCTTTCATGTTTTGAAGTGGGTATTTTAACAAAATATGATTCCTGCAGGTTATGGCCATGCTCAAAAGATGCGCAG
>JAPDOI010000021.1:3462500-3692153 GCA_029168955.1 Aplectana chamaeleonis
AATGATTTGAAAATGAAGATGACGCGTCATCTTACTACCTTAGGGAAGCTTTGGGTAGTAAAGTTGTACGTCACCTCGGGGAGTGAAGGAACACGTTATCACAGGTGAAATGGCACGTGACCAGTGTCACTCCCCAAGTGTTCCCTAAGAGAGTGAAATTTACTACCCAATACCCTCACAAGAATCATGTATTTCGTCGCGCGCGGCGCTTACTCCCTAAGGTGGAAAGTGGTCCCCCGACTGAAAAAGTGTCAAAATAGGCCTCGCCCACCTGCTATTCACCCCCCCCTGAGTTTATGAGAGTTCACCTCTTCGCCCGCGGGGGTTGCTCTGGCGGAGAGAGAGGTGAGAAGTATGAATAGCCTCCAAAGCGTTCGGGGCGTTAGGAGCACCACTTTTTTGATAGAGGCTGGATCTTCCACAACAAGGATACTGTTCATGTCGCGGTACACAGCAAGGAGGTAAGCCCCATCGCAGTGTGCAACAGGAACGTCGTCCTCGCCATGGTCCGAAGCGTAGGAGCTCCATTCCCTGTGCATCATGGGAGAGATTTCTTCACCTGCCAGAAATCGGCGAAAGAGTGAGCTGAAGTCACCTTTCAGGAGCGATAACCGCGTTCTCCATGAAACACCTTATAGTCTAATCGGAATCGTATTGTGGGCGACCGTACCAGTGCGTGAGTCGTCACCCCCACCGTGTTTAGGCACGTGTATGCTGCCTTCAGTTGACATATTTACAAAAGATTAACCAGACAGAGCCGCCATAACTGCCCATACAACCATGTTTCTCTGATAGATTATGCTCCGGATGGTCATAAGTACAGGCTACTAGCTGCCCGAGTAATGGTGTAAAAAAGTTATGAGCCATTTGTTGTATTGAGGTCGAAATGGCAGGAATTGCGAGCGCTGTATCTTCGGTTCCTTCAACTATCCCGCCCAGTCGAGTTGGCCGAGTGGTGCAGGGAGCGAATTATCAGCCGGAGACTCTCGTGTTCTATCCCACGTACTGTAATTTTTTTTTGCCACGATGTTGAGTCCAACAACTGTACGCGGTACTTCTATCACCGTTTATCGACAATAATCGTTTTAAGTAAGAATATCAATCATTCAGAAGAGCAAAACACGAAAACGTAATTTCTGATATGAAATAAACACTCTGTATGGCACTTCATCGATCCTGCAGTCCTTTCCTTGGAAAAATCGGCTCACAATAGCCTCTCCGTTAATGAGAATCGATATTTTCTCCGCCCGACATGAGCCCCTACCTTGCAAATAGTATTCGGACCAAAGCACTACGCATTCAAGAACAAGTAAAATTACTGATTTCTCTTACCGTGCATTCTTTTTCAAAGTGTTTGCTCTTTTTCCCCGTGATAAATTTTGTCGATAAACTCTAATATGATTACTATAAAACTGTGTGTATACAAGTCTGTTGGTACCTGCTCGTTGGTGCCCCTGCTTCTACTGAACCCAGCAGACGTTTGAGTGTACACAGGGAACGTTCGAGCGATATAGCGTGCACAACTATATCGCGAAAGTATCCCGCACATTGCATAAAGGTGTCGCCGTCCGGCACACTAAGGCCTCTGGTCCATAACACCTTAGGATCCGTACCTAGGGAGTCATGGAGTCTTTGGCCACAAGCCACAATTTCGCCACCCTGAACTGTCGATCGCTGTCGAGTGATATCCAAAAAACTGCGCTATCCAGACTTCTGAGCTATTTCCATGCACCGTTTGCTGCTTTGCAGGAAACCCGCCTCAAGGATAGACCCGTCATCAGCGTCGGAGAGTACACCATCTACTGCGGTAACGCTGACGATAGGAGAGTGGGAGGCTGTGCAATAGCTGTAAGGAAGGATTTCAATGGTATTGTCAAGGAGTTCGGCTCAACGTCGTGTCGGAATGCATTCGTACGACTGCGGGATCACAGAGGATTCAATCTGTGGATAGTGAGTGCTCATGCGCCCACTGAAACCGCCGAAGACAATTCGAAGGATGCGTTTTATGAGGAACTCAATACGTTGCTGGCCAGGATACCTTGTCAACGTGCTGTTGTCGTGGGGATTGACGCAAATGCGAAGATGGGACTTGATCAGGAATCCGAAGTACTCGGTAAATGGCTCTACCCAGTGGAGCAAACATCGGCCAATGGCTACCGCCTTGTCGACTTTTGTGAACGCAGTGGTCTGATTATTGCATCGACATTCAAGAGGAATCATCGCCGCCATCAGCTTACGTGGCAGGGACCAACCCGGCTATCTCCAGAAGAGCAGCGGAAGCGGAAGATGACAACTTTGAAACTACAGCTTGACTATGTCCTGACGAGGAATATTCCAGTATCGGACATTCGAAGATCTAGAGCTGTGTGGGATGTCGCATTCGATTCAGATCACCGTCCTGTTCTGTTGAACTTCACTGCGAGGATTCATAAGAGGAAGCGAGGGGCTCAGCCTCTCCAGAGGATTGACATGACAAGTCTCAGAGATGAAGAGTGCAGAAGGAATTTCCGACAACGCGTTTCTATTCACATCGGAGTACGGACTAAGAAGAAACTTTGCGACGCGGATTCTTTTGTCAAGTGCATCCAGGACGCTTCGAAAGAGGCACTCCCGGTTGTACAGCCTAAGAAGAAGTTCGCCTACGTCTCAGAAGAAACAACATCTACCTACAACAGAGTATGTGCTCTCCGAACTGCAGGAAACTTCGTGGAGGAGAAGCGTCTGAGGAGGAAGTTGCGTCGGCAGCTTCAAAGTGACCGCGAACGAGAGTGGACGTGTAGAGCTAAGGAGTTCGAGAAGGCTTGGGAGGAGAAGAATCCGAAGAAAGCCTACACGTTGCTGCGACAGTATAGCTGGAAGATGAAGAGATGTTCTCCTGTCTTGAACACTACCAGTGGAGTTGCAGTTGGTGATGCGACGCTGCCAATATGGAAGGATTACTTCCAGTTCACTACTGAATCGTCCAGCGCCATCAGTACCTGAGCTCCCGCATGTTCAGAGAGCACATTACGATGTCAGTGAGGAACCGCCGACTGAGTCTGAAGTTTTGGATTGTGTCCGGAAAATGAAGAATGGAAAGGCAGGTGGAGATGACAACATCACTGCTGAAATGCTGAAAGCTCTTCCTCCGTCTGGGATTCGTGAAATGACCAACACCATCCGTGCCATATGGATGAGCGAAAGGATACCCGATTCGTGGAGACATGCGATCATCGTACCTCTTCACAAGAAGCTATCCGTCACGGATCCTAAGAACTACAGAGGAATCTCTCTACTTCGTGTAATGTACAAGGTTTTAGAACGTATCATTCTCGAGCGACTTATCAAACATCGTGAAGGAACGACCAGAGATGAGCAAGCCGGTTTTCGACCTGGAAGATCGACCATCGACCAAGTGTTCGTCGTGAGAAGAGTAATTGAATCGTGGCAGCGGTCTTCGAAGCCATTACAGCTTGCTTTTTTGGACTTTGAAGCTGCGTTCGACTCACCTCATCGTGATCGATTGCTCAATGCTCTGCGAGCAGATGGAGTTTCGGAAAAGTATGTTCGGCTAATCGAGAACATGAACAGAGGAAGAACAGCGGCAGTTCGTACACCTGTCGGATTTACGTTAGCTTTCGAGGTGAAAACATGAGTAAGGAAAGGAGCCGTAGCAGAACCTTTTCTTTTCAACTTCGCCGTTGATGACATCATGCGTAGAGTTGCAGAACAGTTTCCTGCGGATGTGATCCTAACACCATCAGGACGCTCCCTTATCGACCTGGGGTACGCCGACGACTTTGTGTTATTCGCTGAAAACAACGCAAAACCGCAAAGGATTGTGAATCTCGTTTCGAAGTATGCCGCAGCCTATGGACTTCGTCTTCGTCCCGACAAATGCAAGCAGATGTGGGTCTCTCAGAGGCCTTCAACGGGAGTTAGTGTGGACGGACAACGTATCGAACTGGTGGACGATTTCTGTTATTTGGGCTGTTTGCTGAAGAACGATGGTAGTTATGCAGCGGATATTCGACAACGATGTGCGAAAGCTACGTTACGTCTGCATTCAATTCTCTAACCAAGTGTTTGTGGTCTACTCCCATCGCGAAGGGAGTCAAGTTGCGCGTCTACTTATCCGCTATTCGCCCTATCATGATGTACGGATCGGAGACGTGGGCAGCACCGAAGACGCAGATGGAAAGGTTGGATTGCACGGAGAGGAAGCTGTTTAGACGTTTGCTCGAATATTTTTGGCCGCGTGTATGCCATAACGAAGATCTTTACAAGGAAATCGACGCAGTACATCAACGCTTGACACGAGAGAGGTGCCAGCATCTCCTCACGCCATCTCAAGCAGCAATGGAAAGTGGACTTCGACTCTCCGGGCATATACTAAGAAGAACGCCAGATTGTTTCGTACAACGCGCTCTGAGAATTCTTCTAAATCCTGTCTGGAAATGGCCACCTATACGTAGGCGAAAGTTCTGGATGGATGTGGTTAAAATGGATTTGAAGTCACTCGGCATCGAAAGACAGTTCAGGCGCGATGTTTCGTTTCGCAGGAAATGGAATAGTGACAGCTGGATGGAATGTGTTCAAATTGTGGCTGAAGACCGTGAAAAATGGACACGGCTGACTACTAGGACGGCACACCTCGGTGAAGATGCGGAATGACCGCGTCAGGCGAAAACCAACCGATTAAGTCAAGTAAGTCATAAAACTGTAAAAAGGGGGGGGGGCTTGGGCAAAACTGTAAAATTTTTCGAATATATTCGAAAATCAAAATTTTCGAATTTTTGAATAATTTTCTCTATTTTTCGTATAAATTGTCTCGAACTCACAAATGATAGTCCGATTTTAAAAATTAGTTTTGAGCTGTCATTTACTGCGACTGTCACTTTGTAGAATTTTTCATCGGCCTACCACAATGTTAGGCGCTATTCATACGGCACGCGCGGGCGTGGCGTTGATGTATTAACAGCCTGACGCCTTGCGCACGCGCGTGACGCCCGCTCCGCCATGGTGGCGGCCGTAACAACTTTTTCGTCATTTTCACTATTAATCCCTCTTCAACTTCATTGTGTTTAATGATAATTAATTTAAGTGCTATTTTCTGCTACTATGATATTGATTGCATGTACAGATTTTGCTTGCTCGGCAAAGTTAGGGCCCATTTTATTCCGCTCCGCCATTGCGTCGCCGCTGGAGTATTCACATTCTTCGCAATCGCGTCACGCGCGTTTAGCACAAGACTCTTGGCTCCAGGGGAGACTTGACCACCACTATCCCTTTCCGGGGAAGCGCCTTATCGCACCCAAGCGCCGAGACCCTAGCGTCGCTCTCAAGACCTACTACTACGCCAGGGCGCGGCCTAGGAAAATTTGCTGAAACCGAGCTTGCACGACTTCGGGTGGGGGGCAGGGCTGAACACTCGAGCTCGAAATCCTTACTCCCTTTTGCCGCCGCAGAAAATGCCGCTTTTGAGCGACAATGAAGCCAGTGTTTTGGATTACTAGAAACTAAGCCGGAAGTTGGCAACTAGCTTCTTTCCACATGAGAATGCTGGCGAAATCGATTCGCGATCGGAACTGGTAACGAGGCAGTAAAGCGCGGCAAACGCCGCTATAGCGGTAGGGACACGTTTGCCGCGTTTCATCATTTTTCTTAAGGAGCGGCACTTGACGCGGCAGAAAACGTATGAAAATGGCGTTAGGCCAATGGTATAGTTTTGCGACACGACGTCGTGTCGCTCTGCACAGCGACAGCGACCGCCTCCCGCTCTTTAAATCTGTCTCTGTCTCAGTGCACTGCAAAGTGACAGCGACAGTGACATCGACAGGCATAGGCGCATTTGCAGTATGTCAGCCCTCCGCGACGCGTGGCTGCGACGGAAACGCGACAACTATTCCTACGTTGGCTAGTGCCATTGCTCCGATGCTGGTCCCGCATTTGTGCTAAATGCCATGACTGTCGTTCGTGGCAGCGACAATGTATACCATTGACCTTAGGCGACCTTTATACTCCCGCCGCCGTGAGGCGCGGCGTAGTGCGATTCTCTAAGGGGATCGTAAATACCTCCGCCGCCAAGCGGCGCGGCGAAGTGCAATCCTACAATATCGATCGTGCCGCGCCGCGTGATCAATATTACAGAAATGCACTTTGCCGCGCCGCTCGGCGACGGAAGAATAAACGACCCCTAATATCGATCGTGCCGCTCAGGGCTGTGCGTAACTGAATTTCGTAAATCGTAAATCTTCAAATTCCTCGTTATTCGCAAATCGTGATTCACAAGGCCTGAGCAAAACCAAACCTTTCCAGCCGCGAAGACCACTCCAAGCTAATGTTTCTAGAGTATTCATTGTAGATTAGTGAGCTCAATCGCTCTCTTCCGTGTTTCAACTAACTGTTTCTCTGGAAGGGGAGGGTTTTGGAAGCTAAAATCCTGGTACTGTTCATATCTGCTCGACAGCTACATAATAAATGCAAAAACGAGAGAAAAACGGTTTGCGTTGGCTGGCCGTTCAAGCCAGCCTATCCCACCGATGAAGCACCTTGTACGGTGAAGCAATATTTCACACGATCCAAGCGTGTGAGAACCCCGAATCGGGCGTGTGGTAAATAGGCCAAGATGGTGCTTTGATAGAGCTTGCTTTCAAAGGTTGGTCAGAAAAAAAGAACGTGTAATAAAATGATGATTGTGCATTTCGATTATTCGAATTTCAAAAATTGGAATATGCTTCTAGAAATATTCGAATTTCGAGTATTATTCGAAACCGCTTTTTACGAAGTATTTGAATCGCGAATAGTATTCGAAAGTCCGTTTTCGAAATATTCGAATTTCGAATAATATTCGAAAACCAACATTTTCTAATTTCGAATGATTTGAAATTCAAAAATTCATTCGAATATTTTTCGAATAATACAATTCGGTCCGAAGTATAATCAATACCGCAGACAACTATTTGTCTCAAAAACCATCGTGGCATAATTTTTTTGCGCCAAAGCGAACTGTACCACCGGATTCTCTGGATGGAACTCTATGGGATACGGTATCTAAATGGCATTATACTTACTGTAACCTGCCGTAATCGTCTGAAAAAAAAACTCTGAACGAACCTCTTGTTTGTGTTCACCGCCCCGAAAACCCCTAGGCGAAGTTCGGGTCGAAAAAAATTCACCTGTAGAGCCCATGTAGGAAATTCGTTCCCATTTTGGAGGTACAGGGACCAATACAAATTCTTCTGTCCAAAATTTGTTCAGAGGGTTTTTTGTGAGGTCCGTTTGTTGGTCTTTTTCAAGGTTATGACAAATCACTGTAAATTAAGGGCATTGTACGCGCAGAAGACCTTATATTATTTTTCATGTTTTTGTGTGCTTGGCCTCTCTAGTGAACGAGAATGTCGAAGGGTCCAATGAAAAACCTTCAATTGTAAAGAAAAGTCAATCGGAACACATTGTAAATATGAATTCGAATTTCGCGCCAAAGTCGTTTTTGAATTTTTTCCTGCATTTAGAGGCCTCGTCACTGTCGTTTGCGAAGTTTTTCTGCGTGTGGATATTGTGCCGTAACTGTTTTTCATGTTGTTTGACGGTCGCATAAACATGCTATGAAAAAGTGCTAGATGACTGGTGAAAACTGGTGACGGGTCTTCATCTTGAACCCCTTCCAACCTCATAACCCTACGTTTTTGACGCGCCGAAGCTCACCGGTGTGGTATACCAGGCTCATTCATCAAATTGAGTCTGAAAAGATGAAAATTGGTTTTCAGCGCGAAGATGCCTTTAATCGTATTGTGCCTAAAGCGCTCTTCACTTTTTGATTCATAACTTTTTTTCACTACTACTCGGGTAGCTAGGATGGTGTTTTCAAGACTACCCGGGAGGTAGTCGATCGGAAAGACGTGGCTTCATGGGTATCTCCAGCAACACGGCCTGGCTATTCCTTTGTTAAGGGATTAGCCGGACTTTGCTCCTGCTATTAAACATGTTCTTGTGTTCTTACGAAGCGAAGATGCGTGTTGCCATTAACCCATACAAGATCACGCCTAATTTCGGGTCACTGCACCTCCTTACCGCATGCAACATTGTGTCCATGTAACCATCACTCGTATGCTGCATTCGCTTGAATAGTACCCAAGCAAACATTTTTTTCTGTATCCATCTTCTAGCTATGAACAAAATGTAAACACTATCATAGTTTCGGCTTCTTCCTTACAGCCACGAAGGTGGTGTTGTCACAGGTTCAGGAACTGGGCGACTTGCCTCGTTTTCGTCCACCAATCCATTGTAATGAGCGTTTGAGGTCTTTTACGGGTAGCGGATTATGGGCGTGGCTACCGCTCCGGGCAGACGTCGGGCTTGCTATTGACAACTTGGGACATTGGAATTGGGGAGCGACCATAATGAGGCGAGGGTACATCTGACGCGCTTACCGCGTTGAGACTGGGAAACGACGTTTATTGGTAGTATTGCTTTCAGAATGGGGATGATGGTCCTTTTCCCAGATCACCGTTGACGAACTCGTTGTGCTCATCGAGCAGAAGATGGAGGTGCTTCTGTTTCGTTTTTAGCTATTTCCGCGGGTCCACTTCATAGGGAGCTTCTGCAAATGATTTTCTACCATTTGAGGTTTAGCACATTCCTTCACGTTCTAAAAGATTTATTGCAAGATAGCGAAAGTGAGACTCCGAAAGTACCAACCGACAGCTAAAAATGTACCGACAATTTTCGCCGTCGTTTGGTACTTTTGGAGTCTTTTTTTCGCTATCTTGCAGTAAATCTTTTAGAACTATGATGGGACTTCGGGACAGATCAATTCTTGTCTAAATCCTTCACGTATTATTAGGCGGTTTGATACTGTTGACATATAGGTGTTTGGATTGAAGTTGATAACGTTTCTTCACTGGTAGGATCTTGGCTTAGTTATGCATATGACCGACGAGGAAGTTGCAACGCTGAGCGTTGCCTTTTGTATTCGTTGCATTTCGGTCCAAGAAGTTTCAGAAACTATGTGTTGCAAGATCGTTGTTGCATACTCTAGCGCGGGGTATAGAATACCTGGCCTTGGTAAGGGAAGATTCCCGAACTACTGTCTCAAGATATTTCTCCCGAGGCTCTTAGGGTGTGTTCATACTCCTCAACGCCAGCGCGTAACGCTCAGACGACGTTGGTGCGGGGTTCAGCGCGGGTGTGGCCCCATCGAGGGGTCTGAGTTAGAGAGCTGTGGAGGGGGGGGGTCTGACCTTCGAAGGAAAACGAAATGGACCATTCTGTACGTGAGTGTGTGTGGGCGTGCGTGCGTGCGTGCGTGCGTGCGTGTGTGTGTGTGTGTGTGTGTGTGTGTGTGTGTGTCAGTGTGTGTGTGTGTGTGTGTGTGTGTGTGTGTGTGTAAGTATAAACTGTCGGGAGCAGTTTCTTACGTGGGATTCAAATATACATTGTGATTCAACTGAAATGCTTGTACCGCTAAAAATCTAAATGGGCTTGAGATACACGACCAGGGTTCGATCCCGCTACGTGCCCCATTTTTCGCAAAGCGGTGTACCGTACAAAACTTCCACTGTTCGAAAAAGCATCTAGGAATGTGATTAAGTGCCAAATTGGACCGCCAGAACATGACCGTTCTATTACAAGAGGCCTCTCTAGTGAACTGTTCTGGATGGGATATTGGGTCAAATAGCATGAAACTTGACTGGGCAGCAGGACCGGTTGGCTGATAATCTCGGCCACCTCCCTTTATCCAAGCAGTTCATTTCGACGGATTCTGCCCAACTTTTCCTATGTCCCGCGTGATGAGTGTATCAGCTTTAATGTTTTATTGTTGGCTTGATAAGCATTCTCATTGCGAACCCTGCCTCCGTTTTCTCTGCGATGTCCCTTTGCTGTTGACTGGCAATACCCCTGCTTTAACGACGGGATGATAACAGTGACATTCCCGAAACTGCCTCCTTGAGCAGCATGCGGCACAGCTCCTTGATAGCGATACTTCTATGAATCCTGTTTCGCACGAAGGGCGAAGAAAGTTATGCCGAAAGCGGACGCGGCGGCCCGTCCCGAATTTTCCTAAACTCGTTTTTGGAGTCAATGGTAGAGGTGGACTTGCCGGATATCTTGGGAAGGATCGATCTTTCAGGTCGCAATTTTGTCGGGTTTGAATTTCATCCTAATGGTAAATGATTTCTAGGTCTGGCTCTTGGGCATGTACGGTTTTTTCCGGTTCTTATCGAATAGAGCAACTTCAGTGTCCAAGTGATTCCCAAATCTCCTGCCTTTTCTTGCCTCGCATCTGTCATTTTTTGTTCTCTCAATCTACCCCTCAACAGTTGCCGATAATTTTGGCGGGATCATTCTGTCCCCTTGTCCGTTATACTATGGGCGATCAGGGCGTAGTGGGACGCTGTGACCGATCTCGATGGAGCTACGACCCCCTCCCATGGTGACCTGAATTTTCGAAAAGCATCTGAAACCGTTACCAAGTCCCCCTTTTAGGCGAAAATTCAGCTTCACAGTCTCACGATCTCCTCTCCAAATTTACAAATTTTTCTCTTTCAGGCTAAAATTTTTATGACCCCACCCACCCCCGTTGTGCCCGGTCATAACCCCGTTGCATCGCTAGCGAACACATGTAAATATGATGTTTGAACAGTTATTCTGTTTTTACTCGTCCTCAATCGATCTTGAATCTGGCTCTGTATTTTTGTCGGTCAGCCTTGAGGGTTATTGAAATTACACATGGATCTCCAAAAGTCGTCACGCTGAAAACAAAACGATACAATAACAAACGAAGTGGATTTCAGAATGCTGGTGAAAGGACTTCAAAATACGGAGGAATTACAAAATAGTCACAAAGTTTCGAGGGCAGCACGTTTTTCCCCTGCCCTGCATTCTTAACTATAGTTGTGAGCAATTGTTTTGAAGAAGAAACTTACTTTTCTGTAGACATACATACAACATCTATTATTCCAGAGATTATTATAAGTCTGTTCGCTCAACTGTTGCCAGATCACACATGTATCTATGGTGGGTGTATCCGCGAAAGGGATAGCTGCTGACCACTCAGCAGGCCGCGCGCCTGTCGCGTGCGCTGATCGATCACCACCTCAGGCACGATTCGGCGACCATGCCGGGAAGCACCCCGGACGGGGTGAGTCACTCGCACAGCGCGGTCGCTAACTCTAAGGTCGTTGGAGTGATGCCAGCATGGGCAGCGCCGTCAACAGCCCTACACCGAACGAGGCGGCCCCGCACTGAGAACGGCATCGTCGACGCCACAGTGGACGGGGTGACCCTTTCTCAAATGAACGCTTGTGACGTCATCAACCCCAGAATCTGTACAGGAAATGCCTACACTTGAAATCCTGGATTAGTTATGGTTTCCGTTTTCGATTTAGTTTGACGCATGAACCAGGCGGCTGGCCGTGCGGGGTTGGCGGCCTCATTGGAAAATGGGGTTTCGGTCCGCGCGGGGTGATCTACTGTCGCAGCCCCGTCCATTCATCGGACGAAAATTATTACGCGAACTCTATGACGTGCATTACATAATACTCTGCTCGTCTTCACCCTTCGTACCAAGTTTCACAATTTTCCCCAGATGATTCGCTGGCTTTCCGTGATAATCTATTTATCCCAGTAACAGTTCAACCATCATGCAATACAAGAAATAATCCCACTCTCTGAGCTAATGAAATCTTCAAAAAGATCACAATACAACACAAAACCTTACTGAACACACCGTAATGAACACACCGTACTCAAGAAACCGTACAAACTGGCATCAGGCACTAAATTAGTGTCTTCGATATCAAAAAATGTGGTTCTAGGATTCAGACAACTAGGAAGGAGAGCCGTGTAAAAATGTCTCGTCAAAAAAAATGTCCAGGAAAACAAAAAACTCTTAGCCTAACGAAACTTTCAACGCGATTAGTGTAGAATTCTACCAAAAAGTCCTCAATGTGATAAAAGAGCAACCTAGTAGAATCTAGCAATTTTCAAAAAATACCACTTCAAGGGAACCCTGACAGGAAATCACCACATTCAAAGAATATGTATACTGACAACCGGAAGAGGGGTTGCTCAGAAGAAAAGGTGCTATATAATATAGAGATAATAGCCGAAGTAGGAAGCCGTAATGATAATCACGATGCTATCCGGGCATGAAGCTCTCTACACACATGGGGAGTTGTCCTGTACAAATGAAGCCGAAATTGGAGTACCGGAAACCATCGGAATACGATCCGCTGAAGAAAGGCTAGATCTCCGACGATGTTCCAACGTTGGATCACTGCGAATTCGGCTCAGTGCGAGCCCGTTTGGCTCGGTGCTGCAAGAAGAATGAATTAATGTCCACAATATAGAATATGATATATCTATATCGCTGAATAGTAGCAAGAAACAAACAATACTTTTTGCAGCCCTCGAAATAGGTGCACACTCCAGCGGATATTTCCTTCTGCGTTTGCCTCCAGAGCCATCTTGCGCTCGGCGTCAGAGCGCCCCTGCGACAGGAAAATTATCTGTATACTGATAAGGAGGACCATGAGGGATAGGGGCTCTCTGCACACCGAGGTAGAAGTTGTCTAGCCTTTTGCGGCTCTAATTCCACTAAGAACCTATTCATTTGAATTGAGTAGCACGACGTTCCGAACTGCAAAAACAGGACAACTCATGTAGGTAGAGAGCCCCTATCCCCGACTATGGTATCGCACTTTGCCACGCCCATTCTTACACGTCGCGACGACTCTTCTTATCTTAGAAAGGGAGGAAAACCCCAGATTGGTGCTCAAATTGCGCGGCGGCACGGAAAAATGGGCTTGACGAAGTGGGATACTAGAGTATCCCCCCCCCAGGGATGAGCGGAATTCCGATTTCCGAATTCCGATTTCCGATGGTTTTAGGCCTTCTGATTTCCGAATTCCGATTTCCGAAAAAAGCCTCGAATTGCGGAAAAATCGGAAATAACCAAAAGATTTTTTAAAATTTTTCTTGCCAAATCCCTAGAGGGATATTTCGGACGCTAAATTCAAATTCGAGGTCCGTCGTCATTTTTCACAAAGTCAGGGGTGGTAGTAAGTGGTTTTTTAACGCGACTTAACCACCACGTCTGAGAGTGTGCAGGACGTGTGCAGGATGTGCGCAGGACCCTGTGGGAGTGCACAGGATGTGTGCAGGACCTAAGTGGGAGTGTGCAGGACGAGCGCAGAATGTGTGCAGGACCCCAGTGGGAGTGTGCAGGACGTGTGCAGGAACCCACTGGAGGTATGCAGGATGTGTGCAGGACGTGCAGGATGTGTGCAGGACGTGTGTTCGTCAGGGGGATAATGCCAAGTGGGAGTGTGCAGGACCTATGTGGGAGTGTGTAGGACGAGCGCAGAATGTGTGCAGGACCTCAGTGGGAGTGTGCAGGATGTTTGCAGGGCCCAGTGAGAGTGCACAGGATGTGTGCAGGATCCCAGTGGGAGTGTGTAGGAGAGGTAGGGGCCTCTATGGAAGAGTGCAGATTGTGTGCGGGACCCCAGTGGGAGTGTGCAGGACGTGTGCAGGATGTTTTCAAGACCCAGTGGGAGTATGCAGGATGTGTGCAGGACCCCACTGAGAGTGTGCAGAATGTGTGCAGGACCTCTCATTGAAGTCTCGATCACTTCTCAGACTTCCTGCACACTTCCAATTAAATCCTGCACATATCTCACGACTTCCGGCACACTTTCAGTGAAGTCCTGTGCACAATCCCCGATTCCCTGCACACTCCCAGTAATGTGCTACTGCGCACGTTCCATGACGTCTGCGCACTCCCATTGGGGTCCCGTTAACATCCTGCACACCCCCAGTGGGTTTCCGCACACAATCTGCACTATTCCATAGAAGCCCTACCCCTCCTGCACTCTCTCTCTCTGGGGTCCTGCGCCAATTCACCTTTTCCACTACGGCTTGCGTACTCTTCAGCAGAATCAAGCGGAATCAAGTGTCATCGTATGAGATCTCGAGTTAAGTTCGCGCAAAACTGCAACTCAACGCGAGTTTACGGAGAAAATGGAAATCGTGTATGAAGGTAGAAAATGATAGATAGCTTTCGTAAAAGCATTACGGAGCACTCTTTCCAAATCTAGTCTTCTTCTCCCTCATTTACGCACTACTACCATTTTTGCTGTGAGCTCGCGTTAAGTTGGAGTTTTGCGCAAACTTAATGCGAGCTGAAAATAGTTCGGAAAACCAACAGAATTTTTTTCTAAATCATCTTTTTTTTCTAAAAGAGACGGAATAAATCATTTTCTGGAGATGGTTTTTACACTATGCTTATCTAGTGGCTCGTAATTTCAACGATTTTTGACTTCCTGCCTAGAAATCGTCGAATGAATAGCTTGCGCTAAGCTGCACTTTACTGAGAAGTTGCCGCGAGTTGACTCACCCTCTCAGAACCTTTCACTACCAACCCAGGGTTGATTGGGTTTACACGAAAATTCTACAATTAAAAAGGATAAGCCCAAGTTTTTTGGTTGGCACAGTCACCAGGGGAGGGTTAAGAATTTCGGTGAATGTGTTTCCGTTTTCCGATGGTTTTTGGCGTTCCGATTTCCGAATTCCGATTTCCGAAATCGAGAAGGTCCTTCCGATTTCCGAAGTTCAGAAAAAAGTTTCCGCTCATCCCTGATCCCCCCCCCTCTGCTGCGTTTCTCGGCTGTACATTTTAGTATGTATGCACTTCTTTGCATATAAAAACGTATGTATGGTTCGTATCATACTTCTAGCAAGCCACGACGCACTTATTATCTCACTATCTCGGGAGCGGAGCGGTTGTTCCCCTCATTTCTACCATGGTGATTTCTCAAGAGAAACTGCTCGGTCTCCATTATAGAGGTATATCAGAAGTGCCGCGGCTTGAACTATTATACGGTCCGCATACAGAGAAAATATCGATTAAGAGAGTAACAGGCGACGGATAGAATAAGGATGATAGAGAAACCATAAAAATATGATGATTTCGAAATTAGTTCGTGCATCTGCGCGCTTTCCGTGCATTTTTCGTTGACAGCTTGCTCTGGCAAAAACCCGTTTGCGACCCCGTAAGAGATTCTAGAAATTTTGGGTCGGAGGGTCGCCGATTTTGAGAATCAGTAGGCGGAGTTCGGAATCGGAGGTGGCGTTAGTCAATGCTTGTTGGGTCGCGTGCGCAGTGCCGCCAGACGACGACTCCGACGTAACGTTGAAGCCAACATCAAACCAGCGGTACATACGAGCCGTATCGGGGTGGGACCAAGGCTGGGCACACGTCCCGGCATGGCGATTCTGAATATGCACCCCCCTTAGCTCGGTAATTTTTAGGCACCCCCTATGGGAAATCGAAATCGGCTGTTTTCCGAAAAGTTGAGCACAACAGCCATGATTTTGACTTCCTGATTTTGATAAACAAGAATATAAAAAAGCACTGAATATAGAAAATTCCGAAAATGTCAACAAGAAAGGTAGTGTAATTTCTAAACTTCAAAACAATCCCATGAGGAAAATTTGTTAGTAAGACGGTAAGTTATGACAAAAGATAAAACAATTTTCATTACAAAACAATTGAACAGTTACTATTTCGATAATTATTGTTTTCTGTCGAATGTTTTCGTAAACCTATGAGGGATTATTTAATCTGTGTTTGATTGTTCTGATGTGGAAATCAGAACCATATTTTGTGTTGTGGAACAATGTTAGGATTCATGTGATGCGTAGGGAGTGGAAAACCCGAGTTTCACCCTCCTATAATGCCGCAATCCCTTAGAGACTCGGCCTGCCGTGCGATACGGTGTTTGTACGCAGCTACACAGCGCACACGAGAGTGGACGCGCACACAATATTAATAAAAAATGTATTTTATTACAGAACGGGGAGGGGAAAAGGATCGAAACTGAAGGAAATGGAAGATGGTAAAGGTAGTCTTCTGGATGTACCCATTTTAGAAATTTAATGTAAATAAACAAAGTTAGAGCGGGTGTAAATATTCAGCCGTGACAAGGTTCATTCAAACGAACCTGGTTGATCAAATGTAGCATTGAGCAAGAGAGCAAAGGATATCGTGAGAAAGATGAGAATCTGGTAAGCATTTTGTTTCAATAGGATCGATTTTTAATGTGATTTAAGCACTTTAAATCTCGTCCCGGTTTTACCCCGAAAACCGGGACAAAACCGGGACGAGTTTTAAGGCCCTTAAATCACATTGAATATCAAACCTATTGCTATTAAAATGTTTGCCCGATTCTCCCCTTTCTCTCAATGCTCTTAATTCTTATGTTTATTGGTGTTTTTAGTCAACTAGGTTCATTTGAACGAACCTTATCAAGTCCAAAAAATTCACTCCGCTCCAACTTAGTTTGTTTACGTTAAATTGCTATAATGGATGCATTGGAAGTATCCTATTTCTGCCTTCTTCCATTTACTCCAGTTTCAATCATTTTCTCCGCCCCGTTCTGCAATAAAAAGCATTTTTTAATAAATGTTGTGTGCGCGTCCACTCCAGTGCGCGCTGTGTAGCTGCGGACAAACACCATATCGCACGGCAAACCTAGCCTATGAGAGATCGCGGCATTCAAGGTGGATAAAACTCGGGTTTCTATGTGCGGGGTACTTCTCAATGAGGACGGCATGGTCATTCGCTTCCTTCATAGAAACTTGCAGTCTTCAATTTTTACAGTTGGCTCTCTTCATAAGTCACATTCTCATGAATTAAAATCTATTGACTAGCTCTGATACTGACTGTGCTACCTGTACTTTTAAACTGTCGAAATAAAGCCTAGCCTGCTCGGATGAGTCCGGGCGGAGTAAGCAGCGGAGCGGTCGGTCATGGCAAAATATAACAGTGATAAGGAGATTTTGACATGATAAGCCCGATAAGCCTTGCTTCGACCTGCTCAAACTGAGCGACCTAGGCTATACATCAGTTCGCTAATCTTTTTTTGAACTTGAACGATAGCTTTCCTGGGCGCTGTCTTTGTACCTTGGCCTCGAATCGGTAACCACCCGCGTAATCAATGAACGTTGCACCAAAGAAACATGACACATCAATCGTTACTTGCTACAAGATAACAGAGTAGTGTTTATTCCTTTATCAAAACAAACTTCGAGAGCAACTATGAATTATTGCGAACACAACCTGCATATCTATCAATATTTTGAATTCTTTAAAGGCAGCGTACACGCTCGTAAACATATTTGAGATTACTACGGAAATAGAATCGTATGGCTGAGAACACATCGCCTATGCATTTTGAAGCGTCAAAAACGACCCACAATGCCGTTACAGGAGTAGCAAGTTTGGCCCCGCCCGTTTTTCACGCCCCTTGTATTTGCCCTTTTCCTCCAAAGCAGGGTTGCTGTGTCATCCTAGCCGTTACTGACGTGTGTGGCTCACTTGTTAGGCATTCCACCAACAGTACCGACGGTGAAGATGACCCAGCAATCTTGCGTTGGAGAAAAAGAGCAAATACAGGGGGCAGAAAATACAGGCGAGATAAACTGCTACTCCTGTAACGGCATTGTGGGTCGTTTTTGACGCTTCAAAATGCATAGGCGATGTGTTCTGAGCCATACGATTCTATTTCCGTAGTAATCTCAAATACGTTTACGAGCGTGTATGCTGCCTTTAAGTGTTCCGCTCAAAAAGCGGAAAAGAAGATATGGCAAATCAGAAGAATAGCGTGTACTATTTTTTTCCTAAAATTCGACTGAACATGCACTTCGTTCTTTTTTTGATGTTCGGTTTGGGCACCCCCCTTTGCCCTCTCTGCAGCGTCTAACATGCACCCCCCCTAAGGTTAACCGCGACGCGTGCCCAGCCCTGGGTGGGGCTAGGTCGATTCATTCCGTTGTTAAGTGTGCACTCCTCGGGCTCTGCCTTCGAGTTGAGTTAAATGCGAGTGCCTGCACTTGCCTGCTCCTGCACCAACATGGGTGCTCTATCCTGGGAGCAGGAAGGAGGCGGAGCATTCGTAGAATTTATTGATTAATTTTTGATGGGCACCTGGTTAGTGGCCCGGTGGGTGCATAGCGGTTGGCATAGGAGGGTCGTTCAGTGTCGTATGTGGCGTTATCGATTGTGTCTCGTGGTTTAGCATCCCGTTCAGTGTCGCGTTCGCCGTCGGAGGGTTTCCTCGTCCATTCAGTGACGTCATCAGTTGTTTAGCATCCCGTTCAACCAACCGTTATTGACGGCGTTCATATGTGCTGTTTTCGATCAACGGGATGCTCAACGCTTTCGCTAACGATGGCTGTCAGAGATGGTCGAAATCGAGACGCGCCCACCGCCTCGCTGGTTTCACTGCCCTCCGAGCCATCAATGCACCGAATGCTCCCAAACTTCTACGGGGTCCCAAAGCCAATCCTGTCTGAGACATTTTTTGTGGGCGTGCACGACGCAGCGCAGTCTGCTGAGGTGTCCGCAGCTATCCCTTTTCTGGTTACCCGAACTATAGCTAGTCCTGTTGGTGGTCGAGGCTATTTGTATTGAGCAAACAAAAATAGGAAGGACATCGGAAGAACACAGTGTGCATACTATGTATCAATCCAGTCAGCTATCGAAGAGTCCAAGGAAGCAGCGCTCTCTACGTGGCTGCCCTTTCATCATTGCGACACGCCTTACAGCTGGAGGCCACGCCGCTGTGAGCTGCGCATTCTATCAACAGACCCTGGGTCTCTAGTACGGATTCCGTGTTAGAGATGCAGAGGTAGCGCTGATTCTTTGGACTCTACGATGGCCAACTTCATCGGGACAGAGTGTAGTTTTTTGAAAGTTAGATTTTTTAGAAAATGTGGCTCCTAAAGGGCGTAAAATAACTTTTGATTAAAGTTGAAACTGCTCATTTGATTGTCGCCGCAGTTTCCCGCTAATCGACTTTGTATATTTTTTGAACTTTCAAGCCCTAGTCATCTTCGGTCGAAGGCCGGACTGAGCTGTCCATGATAATCCTACCGCGTCCTGAGCCATCCGTTGCGGTCGGTTGCATGCCAATCGATTATGTGGGCATACTTGAGCGCACTGCGGTCGGCTCAATCCACCCACAACGGGGGGATGTTCCACCGTAGTAAGCAATGCATTGCATTCGTAGCAGCCACAGCTGGACCAGGCGGCCTCAAGCCGGCCACATCGGGGGAATTTTTCGACGTGAGTGAGCAATTTTTTGCATGCGTATCGACCAGGCCGGCTGGCTACTACTCAGGCGTGCTCAGTCCGGCCGCAACGGGTGGATTTTTCACACCCGATTCTAAAGATGTAGACGCTTATCGACCGGGTTGGCTACAGCTGATCAACCGAATATGACGGGGCCTCAGCGTTATTGTTTGGCCTACTGTGGACTATCTTTCGGAAGTGCAAATCATTTTCTGTTTAATTAATCTCACCTCGAGCAGAGCCTGGTGGTTCCCGAATAATATGCTGAAACTCAGTTGAGTTCTTGAGTACAGAGCATTCATGAAGATTTCTATCTAGTTTCGAGCAGATCATCAAGGCCGCTAATGTTGATAGGAGAATCGACCTCCATGACGGCTACCGCCAAATTTCTTGATGGATTGTGATTGGCAGCTCTTATTAACAGTAAGCTTTTATTCCTTCTTCTTCTTCTTTGCAGCCGCAGGAAGGTTTTTGTCAAAGGTTCAAGAAACGGGCGACTGAAACCGGATTCGTCCACAAATCCATTGTTGTAAGAGTGGTAGTCCTCTTTGGGCATTCGAATAGGTGTTCAGTTGTGTGGCCACGGCTACCACAGTCCGGGCACTCGTCCGGCTTACTGCGATCGATCTTATGCAAGAATGACATCAGCATAGGGGAATGACCGCAGCGCAACGAGGCAAGGGTACTTCTAGCCCGCCTACCGAGTTCCATCTCGGTGTCGCTGACTATGGGTGGTGCGACCCCCAATATGGGACAGCTGCCGAGATGTCGTACGTTCGTGCCGTGGCAGTGTGGAGGAAAGAAGACCACCTCCGTGCAAACCGACGTCAACCCCTCCGCGTGGAGGGTTTTTGTCATGGGAGAGATGCTGGCTGGCTGCAGCTCTCCTAAGGATTCTACTACAAATGGCCGGCGTCGAGAGGAATCCAGGACCCGCTCAGAAGTACTCATGCGCCACGTGCGGCAAGGATGTTACCAGGAGACGTGCCAGCGTCCAGTGCTTCGGATGCCAAAGGTGGGTGCATCTCTCCTGTTCGGGTCTCAGTTCTGTGAGGCATCACGATCCTTCCTTCCGTTGTGTTCTGTGCTCTGCCCCTTTGTGTAACTCTGATTCCTCATTTACCAACTTCCCCTCTCTATTGTGCATATTAACCTCAATTGCCTTCGTGCCAAGTTGTCTGAACTCTCTCTTTTTGCTCGTACTCATCATCCTGATGTCATAATGGTTCAGGAAACCAAACTTTCTCCTTCTACTACCGCACGTCACCCTAACATTCCTGGCTACACTGCTTATCATGCTCCGAGGTCAGCTCACGGCGGAGGAGTTTCCACTTTCGTATTATCTAATATACCCTCTCATATCATACCAAACACCCCATCGGACGGTACTCTTGAGTACCTGCCTATCCATCTCCCTCTTAAAACACCTATATCTCTTTTTAATATCTATATCCCTCCTACCACGTCCTGTCCCCAATCTTATGACCCTATTCCCTCACTCAAGCAGTTGTACGACTGCTCCCTTTCACCCTCTGTTGTCTTCGCAGGCGATTTCAATGCTCATACATTCTGCTCGTCGCTTGACACTGACGCTAGAGGAAGACGTCGAAGAATGGGTGGAGGGAGTGCGATCTAGTCATTCTCAACGATGATCAGCCCACTCGTCTCCCGGCCAACGGCCGATCCTCTAGTCCAGACATCTCTCTTGTATCATCTAATCTCTCCAGCGCCTGCTCTTGGTCTACCGCTACAACTCTGTCCAGTGATCATATCCCCGTTTTTGTTCATGTCGATCTCTCTAATTCTCTTGCTCCTTATTCAGGTATCCGTCAAAGGTCTTATCTTAATCTTTGCCTTGCAGACTGGCGCTTGTTCAGGGAGGTGGCACTTCGCCATGTGGATGACTACCCATGGAATGGAAACGTGCACCAGAAAGAGCGTCACTTGACGGACGCGATTCGCAAGGCAATGAAAGCCGCCATTCCGGAGGGCCGAGTTAAGACCTTCTTTCCCAATGTCACCAGGGAAATCTTGGAGAAGATAAGGACAAGGGATGCAAAGAGTGGCAGATCACCTGGATCCGACCATTTGCTGAGCTGGATAGCGAGATTAAGCGAGATCTGGACAAGCACAAGAAGGAGTGTTGGGAGAAATAAACGGAGAAGATGAATTTCAAGAGTGATGGAGCGTCAACTTGGAGAGGTCTAAAGAAGATCTCGGGCGAGAGCACCTCCACCAACTACTCTACGATCGAGTTCGAGAATGGAGTCTTCAAATCGGGAAAGGAGGCTGCAACTGCTCTCGGAAAGAATTTTTTCATAACTCAGGCTAAGAGAGGGAAACAAAATCGAGTGACTGTGAGAGAGCTCTGTAAGTTGGCACTCATGAATGAAGCAGAAGCAGTGGCGCCCGCGCAGATTGAAAAAGGTGGTAAAGAGATGCGCAACTCGAAGGCTGTAGGACCGGATGGCATTAGTCCAGCGATCTTGAAGAAACTGCCGACTGAGATTATGTCAATCCTGGCTGACGTCATCAACACATCCTTTCGCACGTGCATCGTACCCCAAGACTGGAAAATGGCAAGCGTCGTTCCCTTGGCTAACGCCGGTCAATCACCATCGACGGCTAAGGATTCTTTTATTCCACGTTCGACTTTCCATAAATCTCGGCATGGTAGTATCTCGTAGTTGTATTCTTGAGCAGTAGACCGAGAATTTTCAGCTTTATTCGGCTAACGTTTCGGCAATCACGCCTTCTTCAGAGCCTGGAAGCCAAAGATACATAAGGAAACTAGCCGTCCAAGCACCATTTCAGAACAAAAGGACTAATTTTACAGAAAACTCACAAAAGCGACACCGTATGGCGATTTAAAATAGCTAACCTTTAGTGTGCAGACTGAAGCCTGCCAGACACCCTCAGATGGTCTTAGATGGCGGGTGAATGAGTGGGGCCATATCGGACCACCCACCTCATTAGCCTTCAGAAGGCTGATCAAGCTCATAAGCAGATCAAAACCCACAAAGGTCAACAAAGGGGGCTAGTTCTTGGGTGATCGCCACACACTCGTCCTTTCTGTTGATCTTTGGGTTTTTGGAATTTATCCAAAACGCCTCTAAGGTCCTGCGTGCGGCAATCTCTGATTCGCGCGCAAGTATCGTAACCGCAATATCGATACAGCTGTTTCCATGGACTTGCACCCGGTGTTCTCCCAAAGGAGTAGACACCTTGGACTTTCTCATGCCATCCACGTGTTCCTTAACCCTAACGCAAAGAGCCCTGCCTGTTTCTCCTACATATTCCTCTCTGCACATCTGGCAAGAGATAAGGTAGACCACCCCAGTGCTAGCACAAACCCCTTCCCTTCCGTATGGGCAAATAACTCATGACGGCGTTATGCAGGCCCGGTCATACAGACGGTTTCGAACCAATTGTCCCTTGAGGTTGTGAGGAGGGATCTCAATTAGCCTTACTACGTCCTGGAGGTCTGCCTTACGCATACAGGAGCGTATCGCGGCGCTTAGCTCTTCGGACGCAAACCTACAAGCAAAAATATTATTGTCCATTACAGTTCTGCTCATCCCACTACAACCAAAAAAGCCACTTTAAAAAACATGTCTCGCACAGCTATCGAAGTTTCATCTGACAGCACGCAGAAGACGGCTTCAATAGGATTAGCTCAGCGCATAGCTCAGCAAAACGGTTACCCTGTCAAAGGATCCACCAATTTCAGGCGAAGACCACCCAGAGCGATCAGCGCTGACCAGGACAGGTCAAAAATAGGGTTTTCTGTGCCCTTCATTTCCGAAGAGCTAATCGCCGCGATACGCTCCTGTATACGTAAGGCAGACCTCCAGGACGTAGTGAGGCTAATTGAGATCCCTCCTCACAACCTCAAGGGAAAATTGGTTTGAAACCGTCTGTATGACCGGGCCTGCATAACGCCGTCATGAGTTATTTGCCCATACGGAAGGGAAGGGGTTTGCGCTAGCACTGGGGTGGTCTACCTTATCTCTTGCCAGATGTGCAGAGAGGAATATGTAGGAGAAACAGGCAGGGCTCCTTGCGTTATGGTTAAGGAACACGTGGATGGTATGAGAAAGTCCAAGGTGTCTACTCCTTTGGGAGAACACCGGGTACGGGTTCATGGAAACAGCTGTTTCGATATTGCGGTTACGATACTTGCGCGCGAATCAGAGATTGCCGCACGCAGGACCCTAGAGGCGTTTTGGATAAATTCCAAAAACCCAAAGATCAACAGAAAGGACGAATGTGTGGCGATCACCGAAGAACTAGCCCCCTTTGTTGACCTTTGTGGGTTTTGATCTGCTTATGAGCTTGATCAGCCTTCTGAAGGCTAATGAGGTGGGTGGTCCGATATGGCCCCACTCATTCACCCGCCATCTAAGACCATCTGAGGGTGTCTGGCAGGCTTCAGTCTGCACACTAAAGGTTAGCTATTTTAAATCGCCATACGGTGTCGCTTTTGTGAGTTTTCTGTAAAATTAGTCCTTTTGTTCTGAAATGGTGCTTGGACTGCTAGTTTCCTTATGTATCTAGGCTCCGAAGAAGGCGTGATTGCCGAAACGTTAGCCGAATAAAGCTGAAAATTCTCGGTCTACTGCTCAAGAATACAACTACGAGTAAGCTTTTATTAATATGGATAAGTGCTTACTGAACCATATTCATTTCATGATAATTGAATAATATCGATTTCGTCATTTACGGTTTTTTGTATCGAAAATTGTTTCTTTAAATCAGATCAATTTTGGAAATCTCGTGGATGTTCCGCAGCTGAACGTGGCTTAATAGGGCGGAAAAGACCCGAGTTGCAAATTCGCAGTAATGCTACAATCATACTTCGTTGAGACTCTAGCAATGTGCTCTCATCTATTTTTTATTATTTATTTATTCAAGACGCAGAGCTACTGCTCCACGTAGAAAATTAAAGTCGTAGAACTGAGTCAATAATAACCCAGAGAAAAATGGGTTTCCATAGCAACAGTAAAAAAAGAATTCAGGAAACAATTACTAAACGCAGAAACAACAATCTAATTCTACACTTAACCTAGAGAGAGAGAAGCTGAATTTGTTCATGACGGTCAAGGAAAGTTCGGAAAGAATTTGAAGACATGTTTAATATGCCATCCTTTAACATAGCCTGGAACCTACGAATTGCTCTATTGCAGAGAAAATTTGATCTGATAGTATTTCTGACCGAAAGGTCGCGAACTCTAAGTCCTCCTTTTCTTGTTTTGGAAGTAACCTTAGTAAAGGATTTGTACGAATCTATCGAAACTTTGGAAGTAATCTTAGTAAAGGATTTGTACGAATCTATCGAAACCTTGCCAGTCAATGTTTTCTGCATCATCTAAAGGTCTTATCGGTTCTTCCTACTGGTGAAAGAAGGAAGCCCCAATTGATTTCTTCAATCAGTACCATTCGGGATTGATGAGTAGCTAAGATCGAAACACCCCACTCAAGGTAAGGCGTAGCGGTGTGATCGGCCCGTGAGAGGTGCGGCCCCCTCCCACCGAGCTTGTAACTTTAACCCCTTGTGCAAAACAATTTGAGAGGTCTCTTCTTCCGAACAGCGCTTCCAAACGATTTTCAGCAAAACGGTCGTTATAGGTCAAGTCACACCGGCCGTAATCGGCTCAAAATGGTCGGATCGACCTGGGACTCGGCCGACAGCTTTCTTTAATGGTCGTCCTCAAAATAAACTCTGCAACAGTTCGACCCAGAAAAATTATTTTTTCGACCTCTCCTGACATTGAAGTCCAATCAGCGGTTTTCCGATCTCTGGTCAGTATCTCGGCTTTGGCTGAAATCTTGACTAGGGGTGTATTTCAGGGCGCTGAAGACGAATCTGACGTCCGTTTCACATTTTTCGATCTGCTACCTCAGTTATACGATGGTTAAATTGCGTGTATCTTCGAGCCATGCCTTTTCTAACTTACTACTGACAACGAAGTGGTGAAATGGGCCTGCTCTCGAGAAAGAAGGAAATCGAAGGGCTTCTAAGGATTCATGCAAAGCCTGTGAGGAGTTTCAACATTTACGTTCTGAGTTGATGTCTCGGCAATCAGAAAAATCTCGAAATTCTGGATTATTTGTCGGTTAACATATAGGGATCACTCAGAGAACTAACTCGTTGACGAATAAGGAAAGTGCTTCGGTTCGCTCTTCCAAACGAAGAGAGCCTTCCATTAGATTCCACCCTCAATTGCGAGGTCTGAAAAATATGTGCAGTGTACATACCATCCTGCGGAGTCGGTTTCGGATATCCAGGTCGGATAATCCGATCGGATAATTATCCGAAATCCGATCCGACGTCAAAAAGGCGATTTCGGATTGATCTGAAATCCGATCAGACGAAAAACACGATATCCGAATTATCCGATATGCGGAAAAGTGAAAATCGAAGGATCCGATCAGAAAACCGGATAATCGATCGGATAAAAATCGGATATTTTCGGATAATTATCGGATAATTTCGGTTAAAAATATCGGATAATTTCGGATGAAAAACGGAGAGAATTGCGCCCGCCGTAACAGCCAGCTCCGAACCCGACGAGGTCGCGCGAATTCGCAGTAGAGCGCGCTATTAACGGTTGCGGAATCGCTGATTAAGCATGTGTGAGGAATGGATTTTGACACTTCTCTACATGCATATTGAACAAATACAAATATTTCATGGTGAAGGCGTCATAATATCACAAAATAACTGCATAACATGTGATAGGGGTATTTCTTGAAGTGGAGAGGCCTTATTTCGTTTTGCAATTTGCGGTATTAATTCAATTTGTTCAATCTCATGATACATTATTGCCATCAAGAGCCATCCACAGTAAGTGTAAAAGGGAAGTGTAAGCGTTTCCACATTTTATATGATTCTGCGAAATAATTAAAAGTGCTCCTGATGATGGCACACAAATGATTTTGAGCTCTCAAGAAGACAAACAGGTGTTGTATTTGCAATTTTTATGGACAGGTTTCGGAGGAATGTTTTTTGTTCGGACGCTTTATTACAACGCGAATCTGTGTTCATAACTCGGGTGAAGTTCTGCAGTTGGACTTAGACACGCTGACGGTTGTTCAGCGGGGTAAAAAGGCTTGTCGGTGCGACGGCGGGAGCAAAACGGGGAGGAGTCGAATTGTTGGTTGTACCGCAGATCGAGAGAAATTGAATACAGGGAGACGGTTATTTGGCGGTGGAAAACGGATTGACGGTGCAACGGCGGGAACGCGCTCTACCGTCAAACATGTGGCACGTTCCGCAACCAGTAGTTTTGTGTTAAAATTAATTGATGTTGTGTCCTTCAGTTATGTTGAAGATAACAGAGGAAGTGTGCAAAAAATAACTAGCCTTGCTTCGGTTTCGCACTTGTCCCTACCCATTTTTCCGTGTCGTAATCAAACGACTTGAATTCTAGAGGGTAGGGAAACCCTCGGTTGGTGTACTCATGATGCGGCGGCACGGGAAAATGGGCGTGGCTATGTACGATTGCACGGTGGCCCCCCTTGCTGCGACAGCGCTAATTCTGCAGGGATCATATAATTTTCAAGCTCAATTTTTGCCCAGAAGGGGAAGTTCGTAACGAATTCGGATTTTCTTCCAAGGTTTCGTTTAACAAGGTAAGGGATCGTAGCCCTACCGAGATTGGTCGCAACGCCCCGCTAAACCATGATTCTGTGGCAGGTCTTCCTTTTGGTCAGTTATGAGCTCTCACCGGTTGTAGGGGAGGGCGACGTTTCTCACCCATGCGTGCCGCGTCGCGGTTGGCGAGCGTCGCGCGCGACGAGTTGCGCGGCGACGCGACATCCCTGCTTTAGGGTGAAACCAAGTAAATTGACATGTCCAGGGGCATAATTTGCTTTCCTGCGTTCATTTCTCGTCATAGATGATAGCCATTTACTCCTTTAAAGCGCTGAAGACTACTCTAAACGGTGGGGGGTTTTTTAGTGTTCGCCACGAGCGCGACACTCATCGGACCGCGACGCGTACGCACGTGGCTACAGATTGTATTTGCTCGAATACACGGGGTTGAATCCTCGGTACTACTGAAAAAAATTTTCTTATCCGTTTTTTCATCCGAATTATCCGGTGGATCCGATTTTACCCGATCGGATATCCGATATCCGATCCGATAAAAAATTCTGGTTTAGGATAGGATCCGTTATCCGAAATTCTCGTTTGGGACAGTATCCGATTTATCCGTTGAGTCGGTTTTGCAAAATCGGCAATATCCGAAAATCCGATCCGACGCCATTTTGGCCATCGGATGGAATGTATAATGTGCAGCACCGAGTAAATTTTCAGCAAACGTTTTGTTGCATTTTTTTGATAGCACAGAGCGCCCCATCGCCACAACTCACTTCAAAATCGACGGAATGAATTTTCAGATTTCATGTTTCTGTTAAACAGGTGAATACAATGGTATGATAAAAGTCTTCCTAACTCGTGTTTCATCGTAGTACTTGTATTTCTTTCTGTGATTCCCAATGACTACAGGTCGAAACCGGTCACATTTCTCTTATGGTGACCGCCTGCTCAGTTCACAATGAGGGATTTCATTATGGAAATATACAGTTGACCGCAATGTTAAAAGGACTTGGTGCGGTTGCGGACTCGCACTAAAACTACGGTAGAATCTGGCACTTTGGCAGATTTCGTCATCCATCGGCGCCACAGCTGATATTCTCGTGAGCAGAGAGACGACGGTTGGCGCCGATCGATGACGAAATCTGGCAATGAGCCAGATTCTACCGTAGTTTTAGTGGGAGTCCGCAACCGAATCATGTCCTTTTAACATTGCGGTCAACTGTACAATTTTTGATTGATTTCGGGTATCAACTCAGTTATTTCACATCACTATTGTATGCTACTCGTTGAAAGGTGTTCAAAAAATGGCATCAAAACTGGACTCGTAGGACTCTGAAACAAGTTATGGCTATGTGGCGCGTTTTGCGCGCGAAATGGCCGAAAATCGCCGTTTTTGCGAAAAAAATCTGCTCGGTACGGTAGGAGGGAAAGTTTTGGCATGATGACGGACCGGGGGCCTGCGCCCCCCCCTCCCCCTACCCGGCGTCTAAGGCTGCGGCCCCCCTTCTGTGGTCGTCACACCGTACGCCTGAGCCTGACCCCACTACGAGTTCGAAATCTAGCCCTAGGATTGCTCAAATCGTTTACCAACTTGACTGCGTTGCTGATCGCTCGAATGTATTAGGTTGATGCAAAAGTTTCCGGACGTTTCACGACTTTGAATAAAAAACCATTTATTTCGAAAACAAACAAGGCTCACCCAACAAAATACCAGGTTGTCCAATAATTCTTGTCCGAAAATTTCACCATTTTTAATTTTTTTAAACTTTATTGAAAAACAAGTCTAATCAACACTATAATCACCACCGTTATCTACAACAGTTGCCCATCGATTGGGCAGGTCGCCGATGCCCTTCGCTCAGAACTCCGGGGGCTGCGACTCGAAGAAGTCCGCGATGTCGGATTTGAGGTTGTCGTAGTTGGTGAATTTTCTTCCGGCCAAATGGTGCTTCAGCGGGCGGAACAAGTGGTAGTCGGAGGGGGCGATGTCCGGGGAATACGGCGGATGGGCAACCGTCTCCCAGCCGAGCGTCGCCAACTTCTGCCGGGTCTCCTTCGCCACGTGGGGGCGCGCGTTGTCGTGCAGCAGGTGGACCGAGGCCCGTCGGGGACGCTTTTCTCGGATGGCGGCGGCTAGTTTCTCGAGCTGATCGGTGTAGATGGAGGCGGTGACCGTCCTGCCTTGCGGGAGCAGCTCGAAGTACAGCATGCCCTTGGTGTCCCGCCAGCAGCAGAGCATGATCTTCGGACAAGAATTATTGGACAACCTGGTAATTCCCGTCACATTCAAGGATCCTTCGTCACCGATTGAGCAGATCATGAATTCCCGACGCTTAGAACTCTGGCTGTTTCGAGTCGAAGTATTCTTCTAAGGCCATTTTGACTTCGTCATCGTTAGTGAACTGTTTTTTCGAGCGGAACAGATGGTAGTCGGAAGGGGTAAGATCTGGGCTGTATGGTGTACTTGTTATCCGAAGGTAATTCTTCGGATAATGGATCAATTCAGATAATGCTATTTTAAATTTACCGGATATTGGTTCGATTCAGATAATGCCATTTTTCCAATGATTCGGATACGGATATCCATCGGATAATTTCGGATGAATTTCGGATATTATCGGAACAAATCTCAGGCAACACACACACACACACACACACACACACACACACACACACACACACACACACACACACACACACACACACACACACACACACACACACACACACACACACACACACACACACACACACACAATGAGTAGAATAGTAGCTACGAGAAATGGACATATACATAAATTACACGAATGAGGAAACAAAAGTGAGTCAAATAGTTGATATAAAAAATGGACCGGTTTACTACATTCAACCTAAAATGAACCGATTTTATCCGGTTTTATCTGGTTTTGATTCGATTTTATCCGATTTTACGCAAATTTTATCCGTTTTATCCGATTTTTATCCGTTTTATCCGATTTTATCCGAATTTTCGAGCCTTCGGATAATGGTTCGATTCAGATAATGCCGATTTTAAATTTCCCGGATATTGGTTCGATTCAGCTAATGCGTGTTTTCAAACTTTCGGATATCGGATAATCCGAATCTCGGATATCCGGTCGGATATCCGAAATGGAGTGATTCGGATACTAAGTATACTGTATGGAGGGTGAGGAAAACCTTCCCAGCGCAGGTCCAGCAGTTTCTATTCGCCTTCTTCACGACAATGCTCGACCACACGTATCCCGGATAACCCTACAGAAACAGCTGGACCTGGGCTGGAAAGTTGTTCCTCACCTTCCATGTAGCCCAGATCTTGCCCCTTCCGACTACCATATGTTCCGCGCGATGCAGCACTTCCTGGATTTAAAACAGTTCACTAACGATGACGAAGTCAACATGGTCTTACAGTTAGAAGAATACTTCGACTCGAAACAGCCAGAGTTCAACGCGTCGGGAATTCATGATCTGCCCAATCGGTTGCGAAGGATCCTTGAATGTGACGGAAAATATTTTGTTGGGTGAGCTTTGTTTGTTTTTGAAATAAATGTTTTTTATTCAAAGTCGTGAAGAGTCCGGAAACTTTTTCATCAACCTAATAAATAGAAGCATCTACAAGGATGAGGATCTCCACTGAATCCAGCATCTAATTCGAAAACCAACAGGCTTCTCTCGAAGGGAAAGAGGCGTTAGGTGGAAAATAATTTGCGTTTTCAAACGAGGTATTGCGTTTGGCTAAAAGACCAACGCTGATTGCTCCGAAATCTACAGAGTCGATTGGTGGGAAACTGTCGCCACAAAACGGTATTCAAATTTCGTCAGATTAAATGGTCATCGGCCATCATTCTTTGCAGCTGCCAAGCATATTTCTCTCAAAATTTCTGCCTCTCCAAGGTCGTCCTCCTGTATTTTGAGTACTCTCAGCCATGTAGCTGGTTACTGTGTCTAATTGTTTTCAGAATGTGATCAAACCATTGTATTAATGTGGACGAAGGATGTGAGTGAGGGTGAGCGTGTCTGTTCCTCCCTTAATCGCTTTTCTGATATTCCGAATAGTAAGGTCACAGGTCTGAGCTTATCTATGTTCTTAGTTCATCCTCCTTTCGAGTTTTATTGAACTTGTTGACTGGTTTGATCAAGATTTTAATTTTTTGGTTGGTCTGGAATAGCTCATGACGCACGTCTTAACACGAGCACCTTCATAGGCCCTTTATTTGTTTTGCTCTTGTTTTTATTGGTTTGATGTTGTTAAACTGTTATAATTTAGTCTGCCTTCTCCTGTCCTCATTCTCCGCCAAATTCGTCATTCAGCCTTTGTCATGCTCAGGCAGCATTTTTCGGCAAGGTTTTCTTCATCTCGTGCTCAGTGTTCAGCATTACGTTGCCATGAGGACCTCGAAGTTTCCCCTCCTCACCTCGTTTCATTATTTTAAACATTGTGGCTACTTATGCATTTTCGTTCTAGCCCCTCAAGTTTTGGCTGGAGAGGGTATTCTATCCTAACTTACGAAGGATTCATCTAGAAATCAGTTTTTGAGGATTTTGTTGTCTGAGGTAAATACGTGGAAGAGATCAGGGTCCACTGGCTCAGAAATGGATAATCAACAATTCTATAGAGAATTTTCGCTGTACGCGTTCCAAGCCCACATTTCCTTGCATTCTGAGCGTCTGGCCCTTTACTTCCGGAACCCGCCAAACGAATTTCTCATTGTAGCCCGGAACCCGATTTTCGAAATAGCATATGTTTTTAAACATTTTTCCGTTCATAGCTGATAAGCATCACAAGGATTTCGGATATGCGACAGTCTTGTGATTTCTTTTTTCCGAAGAGCGACTTTTCGGTTTATCCGCCATTTCAAGTTTCCGAATAGTCGACTAAATCGATTTAATCGAAGTCAACTTTTTCTATCGGATGATGATTCGCTTATTCGATTTGGCCCAGGTATAATGTATCCAGGTCGAATTAAGGAGTAGAATAGCTGACATGTCGTCGAGGCAAATTTGTTCATCGGTTAGGCGTATTTTCTTGCCGTTTGCATCTCCATGAGCTTAAAGCCAAGGCCGCTCGGATGAGTCCGGGCGGTGTAAGCAGCGGAGCGGTCGGTCATGGCAAAATACAACAGTGATAAGGAGATTTTGACATGATAAGCCCGATAAGCTTCACTTTGACCGGCTCAAAATGAGCGGCCTTGGCTATATGTATGTGACGCGCGCTCTGTGTCCGCGAATTTACGTGCTGTTTTCTCCGGCACAATGCGCCGAACAGACTCAAAATTCTGCGTCGAATTGAGAACGAGAATTCATGATAACTGGGGAATCTCGCATCACTAGCCTCATCACCCGAAAGATAATGAATGCTTTTTGATCAATTCTGGCACGAGCTCATGCCAAAACAGATATTATTCTGGAGTTGCCAACTGTCCTGGACGTCTACATTCCCTGCCATATGCCAAGAGTACTTGAGAAAATTTACAGATCTTGCTGCCCAAAATATTCTGTGGACTTGAGATATCGCTATGAGAATGTTGTGTCAGTTGTCAGTTTGTCGATTTTCGGAAACATTCAACAGATTTGGTTCAAAGCCTCCCGTCGGAGATAAATTTCGGGAGCCGAACCCTACATTCAAAATGCTTGGGTAGATTTGGCCTAAAACTCCGTTGTGGGGAGATGAGCACGAATCTGAGGTCTGTTCGCCAACTTTCAAAATATTTAGGTAGGTGACGCATCCTCAATGGCCAAACCGTATTACCGTAATTCGCTGTAAATCTCAGAATATCGACAAACAGGCGCCAGATTCGTGTTCAACATCCTAAGTAACCTACACACCGAAGTTTTGAGTCAGATTCATAATATTTTTTAGAACACTGGAAATTGCCCGATGGGTAATCTTTAAAGGCACAGTCCAAGCTCAGGGACGAAATCCGATATTTCCACTTAATTGTGATGTAGACCCGCCCTATATAACACCTGCCAAGTGCGAGCTCTCAATTCCTCCGATTACGCGAGATATAGGAGGAAGCCACCCTGGGGCGCCCACACCCGGAAGCCACTTTGGCACGCCCCTTTTACGATCTTTCGAGCTCAATAGTAGCGAGATAAGCGATGGGTTCCGATCAGTAGCCCCGTTCTTCCCTTTTTTCTCAACATCTCTCTTTACTCAGGTTCGCTCATATACATTGGTTGCAAATGACGGAAGGTTCAAGCCTCGGACAACTCGTCCATCATGTTTCCATAGCTCAATTTTTGAAGGGCCATAATTCCGTTTCCAGGGGGTCCTGTACGATTCCAGCGGTATCGTTGGTATCAGCATGGGACCGTCTTTAAGATAGGCAGAAAAACAGAAAAGCGATTCAGAGGTTGGACTGTGCCTTTAAGGTGTTCCGTAGCTTGAAAAACGCATTCAGCTTGGTCGCAGGTATCCACAGCAAAGTCCGAGTTCAGATTTGGAGTGAGCCTGCCAGATTTGTCCTAGAAAACAATTATCATCCTTCAATTGGTGAGGTTAGCTATGTGAGGTTCCCAGCAAGGTTGCAGGAAAGCCTAATAAAGTTACCACGATGAGATACGACTACAACACGTTTTTCGTGCCACAGGAAAGAGGAGTCCTTTCTGGAAAGTGCTGTTGCTCTGCCTCAACTCGATTTCTTTCGAACACACTTTCGGATCATGTTATAGTGCAGAGAAGTCGGTTTTGGGGTCATCCAAGGTTTCTCCCAAGGTGTGCTCTAGAAAGAAATTATTCCGGTGTCTAATCGCTGCGCAAGAGCGTGGAGCCTATGAAAACCCAAGATTTTGATTAAATCTGGGTTTCATATTGCAAACATTGCAGGTAAGGACTACAAGGGAAAAACCACGCTCTTTTTGTTTTCCTTAATATCTATTTCGGAAATTTGGCGCCACCGTCTTCACCTTGGGTGTCCCCAAAAACCCCATTTTACCTTTCTTCGTGTGACGATTGCAACAGGTGCTGAACACTGCTCAAATTTTTTTTTCTTCTCTAGTTTACAGGGTGAAGCAAAAATACGGTGGCAAGAGAAAGCTTTGTGAACAAGTAATCTGACCTCCATGCTAGAGAATTTTGGTTGAATGTTTCTTGGTAAGTCCACCAACAGGAGCAGAAAAAAAGATATTCCTTAGGCCATTGTTATACCGCGACAGGTGCGGTCAACTGTTACAAATCGTGTCGGGACCAGAACACACAGTAGAAAAATGCTGTGGCAAGAACAGTTTGCAGCGCCTGTCGCGGTCGCTGGCTCGAAAGGGGATGTCATGCCTGAAATGTGGAAACCGTGCGGTAATCGGTCGCTGTCGCGGCTGTCCGTCGCAGTGCAGTGCACTGCAACGGGTGTCAGCGACAGCGACCCAGCCAAATCCGGCATCGTGCCGGGTGTTTCTTGGCCGTGAGCGACAGCGACGGCTGGCCCTCAGCGACAGCGACGTAGCAGTGCTCTGCGACCGCGACAGGCCTGTCGTGGGGTATAACAATGGCCTTACCGTCTACCGAACAGGGCGCTATATGGTTCGTATTTTATCTCCAGGAAGCCGCGATGTAGCCTTCATTTCCCTGCTACTCGCACTTTTCTGTATCGCTATCATAGAAGCGGTGCGGTTTTGAGAATGATTTCTTCATTCTCACGGTTGAATTTTTCGAAAAACAACCGTTTCGCATCTACTATTGTGATAGTAGGACTGCGAGTAGCGGGGAAATAAAGGATAGCTATCATCACACTATCTTGGTTGTTTCTCCATTCTTAGAGGCAGCGTTCACGATGATCATCCTCGGTGACTTCCCTCAGTGAAATAATAGACGAGAAGGATCCTAGGCTACCAGTGACGAAAGAACGGTAGAAAATGAGCCAGGAGTGGCAAAATTACGGCTGCAAACAAGCGTTTTGGTGTTCCCGAACCCCCCCCCCCGTGCCCCATTTCCGTCGCTTCGATGTGAACAAAGGAACACTCACCGTACAGGAATGGTCATGTAAACGGTAGCTGATGAACAAGCTGATCGCTTCGTTGCACTGATAGGCATCATCCTTCATAGCGGTCAATTCCTCCACGCTCAAAAATCAACGTAAACAAGGGAGGGCCCATTTTGACTCAAAAACGCGACGTTCGCGTTATTTTTAAGCATGTCTTACTAGATGTATAGGGCACCAGACCTTCCGTAAACCATGGAGATATCGAAAGTCAAATTTGTCGTAAACAATGCCTTCAATTACCCGTCCAAAGTTTTTAATATTATGGTGCTGGTATACGCGGGCTCCCAAACACTCTACATAGTTTGTTCTTCACTTTGAACCCCTCTCTAAAAAGGTTCCAGCATTCGTTGAAAGAAATTGTTTTTGTAATAAAAGGGTGCAGAAGTCTGAGTGGTCCTCAACTTTCACAAAATCAGCTACTATACTCGGCATTTGTGTTCTTCCCTACCTTCCCACACGTAAACGGAGGAATCTACTCCTACAGTGCGTTTCATTGTTTGCGATCATCCTATTTTCAGAGAATACGCTCTCCAACGCGGTGCCGCATTTTTTTCACTATCAGCAAGGATTCCAGGATGTTGGGAAACCTATGTATTCATGCTTTCAGAAATTGTGGTGCGCGCAAAGCCCGCATCAGATTTGGCTTTAACTCCCCCGTGCGCAACTGTGCAAATCCGAAATCAATGTCTAGAGTAACTTTGGAAAAACGGTTCTTTTTTTCCATTGGAAAGAGCGTAAAAAGTCGAAATGTTCACCCAAAAATGATTTGGAATGGCATCCTGGGACTCGAAAAACATGGAGAAAACCTTGTGACTGTTAGGGCCTATGCATAGTCCGTTGGCAAAAGTCGCGCCTTGTTGAAAGGGAATAAAGGGCAGGCACAAAGCTGCGTAGCCGCCTTCTATCCTTCAACGTGGCGGCGCGACTTTTGCCGCTCGACTGTGTAGAGGCTTTTAATCTCCTTTTTTTTCAGACGACGTTCACGATCTTGTTGCAACACTTCCCGTTGGGCTAGGAAGCTCATTTTTGATCAGCTGGCTGGAAATGGGTGCAGCTAGCTCCTATTCAAATTCGAGGTTGATAACTAACCTTCTCAAAATCAAGGGTATGCACGCTAAATTAGCCGTGGAGCATGATAGCTATCTGCGTGGTCATGGTAAAGCTGTGGGAACCCGGGTGGTGGGTGGATCTGCAGTCAATTAACAAAGGTCGGTCAGGTAAGTACTAGACATGTCAGGAATTGAACTGATGACGCATAAACGATCTTCATAATTCATTTTTAAAGCGATTTGCCGCTGTTAGTTTCGGTACGTCATCAGGGAGAGGCATTGTGAAAAGAGCAGACCATGCGAGGTTTGTGGGAACCCGCGTATTCCAGCATCAGAAGATTAGGTATTTTGTATGGGTATTTAATACGCACCCTGTTGATAACCTGCTCAATGAGACTATTATGCAGGAAGCGTGCTTTCTGGACATAATGTCGTCCTCGGAGCCAAATTCCGGCCCGCATTTGCGGACTACGGCTATTGCATCACAAACACGATGTAATCGTGCTGCGACCATGTGGTTCCGGCGCGATTAACCCTTCTCTCAGCACGATTATCATCATGTTGCGTGATGCAGCAGCCGTAGTCTGCAATTGCGGACCGGAATTCGGATCCGAAGTCGACAGTATCTAGGCAAGGGAAAATATCGATCGCTTGTAATCCTTCACAATGAAGTCAAACTGTAGAAAATCGCTGTGGGGCTGCGGCTTCAATTGGGAAATTTCTAGTGTTCCAGTGTGAAATATAAAGCATTGAGAGTTGACGAATAGATAGAGTTAAGAAATACGAAAAGGAGCGCGATATGCTTTCAGAAAATTGGACTACCTTGCTCTCATACATATTGTTACCGTATTTTGCTTCACCCTGTAACTTAATTTCGGTACGATTTTTCAGTTTCTCTGGCATACGTGCAGTTAAAAAATATTTTCCCGATGACATTTCTTCGTACTGTTGCAGCTGGGATTTGCGAAGCATCTCTGTGCCCACTTGAAAGAGTTCAAATTCTTCTACAGACTTCTGCATACCACGATAAATTCAGAAATACCGGTCAAACATTGCGGGCTCTGAAGGTGGGTTCGATCAGGATTTTCATAAGTCGCGATTCTATGGTTTACAAAACACTCGCGTTTGCGTAACGGAGCATCTCGGTTGTAAGTCAACCGTGAAGGAAATTGTGGAAGTAGTACGTAAACTCTTTTTTGGAGCGATGTTACTCGGATTCGTGGCCGCGTGATTGTGCCCGCTCACGCCGTTCTCTTCATTTCCCCACGGTGCAGGCTGGCGAATTCAAACATAGATTTTCAGGCGTATGGGTATCGTGAATATTATCGAGGGATTTCCGTTGTTCTTCTTAGGAATAGTCTATCTAATGCGTTATTTTTCACTCTCAAGCAACCTTTCGAGAAAGCGGTGGGTTTCTCCCAATACGTTTTGCTGAACTTTGTTCAGTAGAGTCTTGATTATCATAGAATTTTGGTTGTGCATTGCATACAGCTGACAAATGTAAGTGAGAGCGAATTCAGATGAATACCATTTACGGCACGAGGTGCGATACAGGTGAAGTTCAGTCCGACCCCACGTTCACGTCACCCTTGCCAGATTTTCAAAGGTTTTTTTTTCTAAGTGTGCGCATCTTACTTGATTTTCAAGTGGTGTCCTGACCGGTAAGCAATATGCATGTTGCATCATCGGTTTATTAGACATAAACATGAAAATGGGTTATAATCGTCGCAGTCGAATAAACGAGTCTTGTCCTAGCCCGAACATCTCTTCTGTGACCTTCGGTGTTACGGTATGTACTTTCCCATGAACGGTATTTCATCCCGGCGGCAAATGCAGTCATTTGAATCCCGTCAGTCGTGCTTGGCGCGACAATGCACGTAAATCTATAAAGATGGGTGTCAGGAATCAATGCATCGAAGCATGTGATAATGATTGGAGAGAAAAAAGGATGCTAAAGAGGAAAACAACGGAGCAACCACTTCCGAGGAATCAATTTAAAGGCAGTGTTCACGATGATTCTCGTCCCCGAGTTTTTTACCTAATACAACGCGTTGGTCCCCAAGTGTTACCAATATTACGGAGAAACGGCGAGAAACGCATTAAAACGTCGTAATTCCGTGACATTATTCAATGACATGGACTAGTTGTCCAGTAGGATGAACATGTTCAGTGTGGTTGTCACCGGTGAAAATTTGGGACAAACGAAAAAAGACGAATAATTCATGCAAAGTAGGTTTAGTTAGGGTCTTAGGGAAGGAATGAAGCAATAGAGAGTAGAGAATTGCAAGGGATGGGTCCACAAAAGATTTCATTGTCACAACAAACACTTCCTGTGATACTTAAGAGCCGGGGTGATACTTAAGGATTTCATGTACTTCTGGCGCGTTTTTCTTAATTTCTACGTCATTTTAGTTCTACCCGGGGGCCACTAGATCAATATAGCGAATAATCTCAAAATTGAAGATTATCGTGAACACTGCCTTTAAGCAATCGTCGAGAACTTAAATATGACTAAGTGATCACAAGTGCCAGGCAAAACCAAACCTCTCCAGCCGCTTCGCGGCTGGAGCGATTGGGATTACCATCTCAGCGGTTCAGGTAACTTCTTCTTCTTCTTATCGGCCACATAGAGCTTCTCCTTATAGGTGTAAAAAGGCAGCCACATCGCACGGGTTCGTCCACATATCCATAACTGTTAGAGAAGTCGGCCTTGCAGGACATGAAAATAAATGAAATGAATCGTGGACCGGGTTGTGGCAGTCAGTACATTCGTCGGGGATCGACGAGTCGATTTTATGGACGAAGGCCTTGAGGTGTGAGGAGTGTCCACATCGTAGACCTGCCAGGATGACGCGTGTACGTCTGGGTAGATCCTTTTCGCTGTCATTGATCGGGGGTGGCACGTCACCAAGAATTGGATTTAGGGGAGCACTGAAGAGGTATTCTCTGACGAATCGGGTGTGCTCCATTTGCAGTAGTCTGACGCGATTGAGCTCCGACGTCGCCCAACGTTGACGATCCAAGACAGAGACTGCAGAGACTCCTCCATGAGTTAAGAAGATTTCGAAATAGACGACTATATGTCGTGACTTATTTATGTTAAAGGCAGTGTTCACGAAGAAAACGTTTCCCCTTTTTTCGGCTAAAACGTAAGCTTTGGGTCTCTATAAGAAGATTAAGAACGGAAGCGCGACGGAAAACGGCCGGTAAGTGGATGAAAATCTCGTGGGCCAGCCGACCCATTGGGCCACTCCGCCCACGTCCTATAACAGTTCCCCTGAATTTGTGGTTAAATGAGCGATGGTTTCCGATCAAAAGCCCAATTCTTCCCTTCATTCTCAACGTCTCTCTTTACTCAGGTTAGATCGCACACATCGGCTGCAAAAAAACGGGAGTTACAAGCATCGGACAACTCGTCCGCAATTTTCCCTTGCTAAATTTCGAGGGGCCTTAACTCCGTTTCCGGGGGGTCTTGTACTATTCCAGGGACGTCATTGGAATCAGCATGGGACCGTTTTCAAGATAGGCGGAAAAACAGAAAAACGACTTTTATCGTGAACACTGCCTTTAAACTCACACCCGGCTATTTCCACGGTTCTAGTCTCCAAGGGAGATTTTCGCTTGCTCATTTATGCTGTGATCCCTATGAGTTGCATTCCTCCCCAATAATGAAATTTGTTCGGTTTTCGTAAGATGTGGAATTTTGTCTTTGGAATTTACTAACGGACATTAAAAAATAAGTGTTGGTTCCAACAGTCCTACTCTGACAAGGGAACCACTTTGAGTCTGCGTGGTCATTCCATATGAAATGTACTTTTCTAGAACTATTTTAAACGTAGAATCCGAGTGCGCTCCTTGCAGCTGCCTAAAAGCTCTCTGAAAAAAAGTTATACGCGTTTTCGAAAGCTTGGCGACGAGGCAAGGGTACCCCCTCATGGATTTTTTTTGATGTTCTCAGCAGAAAGTTCCGTATTTTGCTCAACACTTGTATGTAGAGGTGGTCTAAGGTGCTGAACACGAATCTGGGGTCCGTTTATCAAATTTCTAGGTATACTATAGTTTGCCGTATGCGCCATGCCATTGTGGAGGGAAAATTCACCTTAATAATTCGAAAACCGATAAATGATTATAAAAGTCGTATTCAGCTCCCCGAATAACCCCCACGAACAAATGCTGAGTCGAATCGCCTCCGTTCCGCGACAGTCTGACTAAATTGCCGTATACCCGCCGTAATCTAGCGTAATCTGTCAGAAATCGTCAACTGGACCTTAGGTTCGTGTTAAACACTCCAAAGCATCCTTCGAAAAACAATATGAGCCACATCTATTGCAGAAATCCGCAAATCTCAGAAGTCGCGTTCTGCCCTCAAAGTTTTTACATGCTGCGAAGCTTTGAACGAAGCAAGTCGTAGACTTCGGAGTCGTAGACAGCCGTAAACAAGTAAACAGTATTTAGTAAACAAGATTCGCCTCAACTAACCGACCTGGGAGGATTTCAGGTCAAATCTGGAACACTTTTATTGAAACTTCAAGAGCCCTCTATATGACATAAATAAAAGCTCAGCGCAAAATCCGTGAAAATGGAAAACGCTGTCACTCTGAGCAAAAATCGAAAAATATGCTCTCACTTGAAATTCGAACAGGGGGTTGGTTTGGGCGCTGAGCACCTATTATGAAGTCCGATTCCAGATTTTCCAAAGACTAAAGCGCGTTTTGGAACGTACAAGAGGTGAGGAACTCTGGCGAAAAACGCCCATAACTTTTTAAGGAGTGGTTTCAGGCAGCTTCGAAGAGAGCACTTGGATTCTACGTCAAAAACGGTGTTGGGAAAGTGCACATCAACCGGAATGTCCAGAGCAACTAATAATAGTTCCCTTGTGAGAACATCTTTCGCGCCGGTACCGCGATCCGCGATTGTGCCGCGCTCGTCTTCCCCTTGTCCCGCGATCCGACCCCGTTCCGCAAAAGTTACCCGATCGACCCACCCGTGGTCATTCCTGTGCACGTACCATGTTGCTACCGTGATCGTTCCCCCCCGGTCCAGCGCTCTCATGCTTTGCAGATTTGTAAAGCGGCGCGAAATAGGACACGGGCAACTACCTTATAGCTTTGTGTTAATCTGATAGGCAACACTCGTTCGGGTAAAACACCGAGACGGCATGGGTGATAGGACGCAGTACGACAAGGGGTGAGGCTGACAGAATCGCGGTACGCTCCTGGTTCGAAAAAAAAGAAAAGAAAAGTGATCCGAGTAAAACAGTCGAAATAAGGTGTTTTAGAATTTCAATTGTCGAAATTTACAAAAAATGAGTTAGCCGAAAACTTGATCATTCGATTATTCGAAAAATCGAGTCAATTCGACTACTCGATCATTCGAAATTTTGAGAATTCGAGTTAGTCGAAAACTCGATTATTCGAAATTTCGAAAAATGGAATAAGTCGAAAACTCGATTATTCGAAATTTTGAAAAATCGAGTTAGTCGAAAACTCGATTATTCGAAATTCGGAAAAATCGAGTTAGTCGAAAACTCGATTATTCGAAATTCGGAAAAATCGAGTTAGTCGAAAACTCGATTATTCGAAATTTTTGTCGAGTCGCCGAAGTATACGACCCAGTCGATAAACAAAACCTTAAGGATGGTCAGAAACTAGGGAGTCGCTTTAATAAGTACTATCTAGGAAGGAAACATCCGGATTGTCTCGTTTATTCGTAAAAGACCACCCAAAGAGCGTTTTCCTCGTTCATCCAGTTCCTTGGCATCGCGCCAGGCCAGCAGCCGTCACGACGGCGATTCGGCAACCGCGCGCGGCGGGCGCAGGAATTCAAATGACAGCCACCGATAGAATATAACTACTGTGCTTATCTGGGTCAAATTCCGGTCCGCAATTGCGTCTCGACACGCTTTCCTGCCGCGCGCTTTCGAGTCGGAAGAGTTTCCAGCGCCGCAGCTGCCGATCTGTTGACTCTAGATGGGTTTTAGAAACTGAAAACTAAACAAAACTGAAGAAAACTGTATAAAAAAGCCATATCGAGTCGGCTTTGGAGCTGGAAACTCGATTGACTCGAGCGCGTGCGGCCGCAAAGCGTGTCGAGACGCATTTGCGGACCGGAATTCGACCCAGATAAGCACAGTAAATGCGTTGGGTTTCTTTTAATTTTCTTGACTTTTTTCGGTTTCTTCTGTCACTGAACCCGTCCTTCTGTGTTTCTTCATATATTAAAGTGTCATATCTACATGCACACTAATTTTTCCTTCCAGATGCCTCCGCAACTACTAGGGGGGGGGGGGGGAAATTCACGGTGGTAGGTAATTTTTTATTTCTCGTTTATTTTTGTAATTCCCTTTTTTGTTATTTTTTCCTTACATTCCAGTGATTTATGATTGTTTCGTTTCCTAGGACAGTTACGGTTTCATCCCGAAATCGGTCGATTTCGGGATCAAACCGGAACTATCCTTGAAAAAAAAAACATGAGGAGAATTACGATACCAAACAATAATAAAAATTATTTGAATGATAAAAACCAAATGAGAAGAGAATTCCAAAAATAAACGAGAATAACAAATTTTACTTTTCATTCGGAAGTTTTTCTACCCTAGAAGTTGTTGCGACGGCATTTGGAAAGAAAAATTAGTGTGCTTGTAGATATAGCACTTCAATATATGAAGAAACACAGAAGGACTGATTTAGTTACAGAAGAGACCAAGAAAATTAACGAAATGAAAAAAAAAAACCACCTACAGTCAGCCGATCGCCTGCGGCGCTGGAATCTCGTCCAGCACGAGCGCGTGCGGCCGCGAAGCGTCTCGATACGCAATCGCGGAGCGGAATTTGACGCAGAGAAGCACAGTATACGCTCCAATTTATTAAAGAAGACTCCTGTGCGGAAAATAAATGCATGGCGACAGCTAGCCAATTAAAATACGAATGAAACTACATTTGAAGGCCAATCTGTTTTGAATTTGGAATTTTTCTGACAATTTAGTTGAATTCCAACTACTGCTACAAAAATCCCAAACCTATAGCATTTAGTTGCCGCAAAAAATATCTTCGGAACCATTCGATATCCATGCGTGAGAACACGTTTATATTGCATGTTTTCTGAAAATGGAGGGTAAAGTAGAAAAGATTTTTTAAAATTCATCTCTTTTCACCAGTCATCGCAGAACTATTTATATATCTACATATGAGCGTGAAATCGCTATGAATTGATTTCGAATTAATTTCCAATTATATGCTCGGAGATTAAGCTTCCTAAATGCAGTGGTTTTGAAGGTCACATGGTGGCTAACTGGAGTTAAAGGCGTGGAATTTTGCTCAAGTTTTGAAGAAATATCCTTGATTTAAGTTATCATCTCACAAGCGTTAAAAATGCCCGTATTTAAGAACTTATACGCTCAAAGTTTAAGATTGAATGTGTACTCAGTGAGGTTAGTGATGCCCTATAATAATATTAAAGTTTCATAAAGATGTGTTAAACCTGGGATCTTCAGTACTGTATCTCATCGAGTCCGATTGGACAGAATTTCGCCATTTTACTTCTGGGCTTTCATTTTTCGCAGAATATGTGGAGAAAGGGATTTGCGTCATCAGGTTTGGCAAGTGTTGTTTTTTTGCATCTTTCATAGTCCTCACCTCAAGCGTGGGAAGAGCGGGGGGCTATGGAAGTTCTCATCGCGCGGGACGCGCGTATCGCTATAGCGCCACCGCCCAAATCGTCATGGCGCTTTCATCATTTGAGTCAATACTCTTGCATCTCGATTTGAGTCCACTCCATAATAAATAATTCTGGGACTATCCTACGCTACCATATACGCAAATGAAAGCCAGGGATTGCTGTGTATGTCACAGTTGAGGCCCAATTCCAACCTGCACCGCATGCCGTCGGAGATTTCATAGTTGTTCCCCGCGCGTGCAGCGCGGTGAAAAGTTTCATAGTCCACCGCTCATCCCGCGCGTAACCTCAATGTTTCGCTAATGGTAGCGGTACTTCTTATAATTCCTAACGTTAATGTATTCATATGGTCAAGTGGAATAAGTATAAATAAATCAATACGCGAAAACTAGAAATCTGTGGAACTCACCTTATGTGATGTGCGTGTATTGTGTACACCAGGAGTGTGCGCAAATTTATAAAAAATCAGAAGGCGGAAAATCGATTTTGTCAGATAACAGCTATTAGAAAGGCCTAAATGTTAAACAAAGAGAAATTAGAAAACTAAAAATTCTGTACACCGATGCACACGTATGCTTTTGTGCAACCAGAGTTTTGCATTGGATGATTGATGACTTCTTTGTGATTTTTCGCTTTTTTCCGTAAATGTATATTTCAAGGTGATTGACATGAGACCACTGCGGAACCAAACCGCTACTCAAGTGATTGCCGATTTCGTGTCTGGTGCGGTCTTAGGTGCCTCCATTTCTACCATCTTTTTTCCTTTGAATGTCGTCAAAAATCATATGCAAAGCAAGGTGTTCTTATTTCGATTATTACCTTCTGTTCTAGAACAGGGCCATAGAAGGTGTTTCAGGTTGGCGTTCCATATGAAAATCCGCTCAGGGTATTTTGTGTGGTTTGGCAGGAACGTCGAAGATCATTCCGCGGATTGTACCTTGGCGTGAGTTTTTTTGTGCGGCGTAGTTGAACTAGGGCAGTTTTTCTGTGTAATATTGGTTCAACAGGTTCACCTTAACTTCACTCGTTCATTACTGGCCTGGGGTATCACGAATACAGTGTACGAGCTTTTACGACGGACACTAAAACCGCACTCGGTCACTCATATCTGTGAGTTGATTTTGTCGTTTGTATAATTCCTGAAAAAAGCGTTCGTCCCGAGTGATGAAGCATTGACAGAATCGACCATATTCCGTATGAGTGTACTGCGGTGCTGCATACGAGTGAAATCTTGAAATTCTTGTTTTAGAAGTATTCCTCTTACTACCGGCGCTTCGAGTGACAAAGAAAAAACGCGGTCCTGTAGCCACCCGAAAACTAGTATCTGAAGGGTGTATAAAAACAAAATTACCGTAGGTCTTCCGCGTGCGTGTGCGGAGCAGAGGCTAGAGACAGCAAGAGAGTGGAGGGCAGACAGAGGGAGCAGAATCGCGCGCACGCACGCGCAGTGAGCTATGGGATTTTCGTTTATATGCAGAGTATACACTGCACTGCTATGAGCTGGACAAAGTGTCTCTAGGAAGTCTGACAAGAGCTGTCTTACTGGTGATAATGGCTGTTCCGAATGAGATGTACTAGGTTGAGGAGTGAGTTCCTGGCCGTCGTTGGTTTCGTTTTTGTCGTAATTTTGTGTTTAGCAAAGCGTGGTAAGCGTTCGAAAACGCACTTCCACTTAGTGCTCCTTGTCGCTTTCCGAAAAACCCGAACTTTTACAGAAATCACTTCTAAAATTGGTGTATAGTTCCAAGGCTGAATTTTTGAAAATGTTCAATCTCGCCTACCATCAAAACAAAGCGGTCATTGTTGATGCCTCTAAGGACTAGATGATAGCAGATCATGTACCGTCAAGCTCTGGATGGGGGGGGGGTGAGTCGCCACGCTGCTATGATAGCTTCATCTTGAAGGCTGAGCGGTTGTTATCGAGAAAACACAATGTTAAAGGCAGGGTTCACGGTTGATTTCACTTCCAAGATCTCCTCCGGCCTACGTAAGGTCTGGTGCCCTATATAGCAAGGTATGCTTAAAAAGGATGCGAAAGCCGCGTTTTTGAGCCAAAATAGGCTCTCCCTTGTTTACGTTGATTTTGAGCGTGGAGGAATTGACCGCTACGAAGGATGATGCCTATCAGTACAATGAAGCGATCAGCTCACTTATCAGCACTTCCTTGACTTGATCAATCCTGTAATCTGAGTGTTCATTTTTTTTTCACAACGAGCGGGCGGAAATGAGGCACGGGGCGGTTGTGGGACTCCAAAACGCTTGTTTGCAGCCGTAATTTGGCCACTCCTTGCCCGTTTTCTACCGTTCTTTCGGAACTGGGAGCCTAGGATCCTTCTGCTCTATCATTTCACTGTGGAAAGTTACCGAGGATGATCATCGTGAACGCTGCCTCTAAGAATGGAGAAACAACCAAGATAGTGTGATGATAGCTACATCGCGGCTTCCTGGAGATAAAATACGAACCATATAGCCTAGCTCGCTCAGATGATTCCGGGTGGAGCAAGTAGCGGAGCGGCCGCTCATGGCAAAATACAACAGTGATTATAAGATTTTGACATGTTAATTGCTCACTGATGCAATGACCTCAATTAGCCAAAAGTCGGGGGTAAACCCTAAAAGAAGTTCTGTTTTCAACGACATTCATTTCACGATTTATCGGCTTCTTTTTCCAAAAAGTTGGAAAAAATCGTTCGAGAAACACGGAGGAATGTCGTTTGACAGGGAACTCATCGTAGCGCTTGATCATGAAGTCTGGTGCTGCGAAACAAGTTTATAATTTGCCAACGGCACAAAATTTTCATGGAAGTTAGAAGTTTTTTTTTCCCGGAGTTTTCCATGTTTAGGTTCCGATATCGTGATATCTTCATCTCCGGTGAGGCTGTTTCCCTACTCCCCAGTCTGTTCAGAGCTTCAGCCGCTTACCTCTGGAGAAAGACGGTGTGTGAATGTAACACACCGCTCTGCATTTCTTTTATACCCCACCCTTTATCAATTAGGTATCATCAACTTTGTTTATCGTGAGAATTTTGTGCCGTTGGCAATTTATAATCGTCTTGCTTTTGAAAAATTACAAATTTAGCAATTTTAGGTAGGAATTCAGAGTTTGCCCTACTGAAAATTTTCTGCTAACCTGTTTTGATACCATCATTTAGTTTTCGAAGAAATCATATGTTGTATACTGCCTTTATTCGGGAGTGCACAAGCCCCCTTTTCACCCGCACACGCTGCTACAGTAATGGACCACGGCAGCGCGGTCTGTGGTGAGCCCGTTCTCTCCCACCCCATGCGACAGGCATCGACTTTCGCATGACCACCGTCCAGTCGTCCGTATGACCGGCGATCATGCTCAGAGACGGTGAGTTTTTTCATTTTTTTTCTCTGCCGTTTTCAGTTGTTTCAGTGATAATTCAAATGTTATCGTATTGGCCAAAGGTTAGGGTATACATGAAGCTTTACAGAGTGCTCCGCGCTACCAAGAAATTGAGAAGACATCTCTTTTTTTTACCGAACAAAAACTTTCTTCTTGAACATTTATCCACTGTTTCTAATCCATGGGTACCCGCATCCCATTTTGACGACACTTAAATTATCACCGAAACATCATAATACACCCAAAAAAATTCAAAAACTCGCCTTCTCTGAGCATGATCGCCTGTCATGCGGACGAAGGAACGGTGGTCATGCGAAAGTCGATGCCTGTCACATGGGATGGGAGAGAACGGGCTCAGACTTGGTTGCCAGAACTACCCATGTAGCCATGTTTTTCTGATCGACTACCTTCCTAGTACTCGTAGAAACGCCCGTCCCATAATTATAGCGACACTGGCATGTTCACAAGAATATTCATTTCAAGCTGCAAAATAACGGGGGACGCTTGCTTGTATCGCCGCAGCTTGACCCCGTCGCGACGCGGCGTCGCACGGCTAGGTCGCGGACGAGTTACCCTCCGCGATATTAGATTTGAATCTTAAAGGACGCGCAGACCCTGCTCAGACCCGCTGACGGTTGTTCAGCGGGGCAATGTCGGCTGCCCCTCCCTGGTCATCCAGCGTATAACGGATACTTATCCGCCGTACAACCGCTCAGACACGGGGGCGGTTGTTCAGCGGGAGAACGTCGGTCGCCCCGCCGGGGTCATTAGTCGTGCAACCGATACTAGTCCGCCGTACAACCGCTGACGGTTGTTCAGCGGGGTAACGTCGGTTGCCCCTTTACGATCATCCAGCGTACAACCGATCTTCCACCGCTAATCACCCGATGCTTCACCGCCGTTGAACCGTTGATTCACCGCCTTCCAACCGATTTCACTCTGCAGTACAACCGATTCTATGTACGTCACGGCAACCGAAAAAGGCGGTGGAGCGCTTGCATCCTTTGACCGAGCAAATTGTAGCCATGGCTTTGACTTGGTTTTAAGAATCGATCGGGGACTGCTGATAACTTTTCCCTTGTTTATGGTTTCTTGTTTCTCTTTTTTTTGTGTTTTTCCCGGATTTATCTATAGTGCATGATTTAATTGTGTCCATATTGTCCATGTAGGTTTCCCTCCAAATAGACAATATAGGCACAACTAAATCATTTGTTATAGATACACGCAGGATCAACAAGAGAAAATGAGAGAAGCACAGGAAACCATAAAAAGGGGTAAATTATCTGCTGTGCACGGTTGATTCTTAAATCCAAGTCAAAGCCATGGCTAAAATTTGCTTGGTGAAAGGATGCAAGCGCACCACCGCCTTTTTCCGTTGCAGTGGAATGTTAACAGTCTAGCATTGTGGGTAACAATTAGAGGAGTATGAAGCACCCCAATAAGAAGCCGTCCGCTCCTTAAGAGGGTGCTCTCGTACCAAATAACCTGTTATCGCCACAATGCTGAGCTGATTAAACTATTTTTCCACAATCGAAAAAAGGACAGCAGATTTATTTTGCTCACAAATAAACTTCCAATGCATGACATTTAATAATGAAGCACGACGATATAAAAAAACAACTATGGTATGATCCAGAAGATGAAAAACACGATTTTTTCCATCTTTCCTAAGGCAGATGTAAGAGATGACTTACACACAAAAACTTCCAAGAAGCGAAATTTTTTAACAAAAATAGATTTTGAAGTTAGCAAATATAACAAACACCTCCCTCGTGATCTACGACATAAATGACAACAAATTCTCGAAGTTCCTCATTTCTATTCGAAGGTTTTTTTTTCGAAGTCCCTCGCTTGCCGCGACGATCTTGGCGCGCTACCGGAAACCTGCATGAGCTGAGTAGAAGTCATTCTGGGTAGTTCCTCAATCTCTGGATGTGCTGCCTTTCCAGGCGTTTTCTGTTGAGCTCCCTCCGGAGTGAAACTGAAAAAGAAGCTAACATTAGAATATACCCACAAATGGTTCCATAGCATCGGTAATCCGCGAGCGGTTGTGTCGCGGTCGCCGCAGGTCGCGCGCGGCGGAGCAATCATGTCCAAAACGCGGATTTGTCTAATTAAAAATGCAATTCCACGGACAATGAAGTGATAGAAATCTGTGATACAATTTTTTCGCGAAGGAATACAGCAGCGAATTAAGCAGAAATACTTAATTGGGCCCACATATGTTTTTCGCAGCTGAGCTCATCGCGCGGCGGGTTTCCGCCTCGTCGCGACAACTCCGGTAACCGATGCACCCCCTCCCCCAAAAAGTGAGACATGAAAGCCACCAACAAAGTATGTCAAGCGACTCAGAACAGAATGAAAGGGTTACTTACTTGACGAATAATGGTGAAATGCTTTTCTTCGATTCGCTGCGTCCGAGAAGTATCTTCTCGCATCTACGATATCCGGTTTTGTACGCGGATACACTTCGGAACTGAAAATCTGATTTTTGAGAGCAGAGCTTATTCGAAAACTCGGATCAACTATCAGTCGAGCAGATATTCACACAAACAAAGCTCCCTAGTTTTACGATCGGAAAATGATATTTTCGCGAGAGAGAGAGTTAGCCTCTAATGTCGAAAAAGCCGGCTCTGATGGACATTTTCACAGCAGATTTGTGGAAAATCGGGATGCTTTTCAATTCAACCCAATCATGTGACGTACTGGGTGACCAGGAGTAGCACATCACGCATCCCCTCATTGTCTGAGCAGAAAAGAAGAACTTCGGGACGAGAAGCCCCGATTGGTGAAAAACCGCAATGGGTGTGATTTTCAGAGAGGTTTCGTGGGAAATGGTATTTATTTTTGCTGGAAACTGAATGGGACTTCTATAGGAGTACAGTAACGGAGCTTCGGGGGCGAAAAATATTTTGGAGCAGGAGGGCATTTTCCTCCCGTCCAAGGTCCACCAGGCCGTTGCGCCAAACCTCGACGGACTTTTTGTTTTACTTAAAATTACGGTAGGTTACGGCACTTGTACCGTAAAATATCGACATTTCAAATTTGGCTGAACCTTTATCATGGGGGGGGGTCATGATTACAAATCTGACATTCTTTCTGAATTACGGTAGGTAACGGTGGGTTTATTGCAGAGTCGAACCGGCCGCTGCGCCAAATTTTGGCGGAGCCCCCTTTTTTACCGAAATTTTAGGAAAATTTGAAAAAAAATACGAGCAACCTCTCGAGATGAAGTATTGCTTGAGCTTCTTTTGAGTGGCAAGTCTTGACAATTTTGCAACTTGTGGTTAAACAAGATAATTTGCCTACTCCTGCCTCATATTTCTTACAAAATGGTTTGGTAAAAATTTCCATTTTTCTCCAAAAATTATACGAGCCCCCCTATTTTTTTTTCGAAAAAGATCCAGATTTTTTTAATGACCCCCGTTGCGCCAAGTCGCAACCCTGCTCCGTTCTCCTTAAAATCGGCGCAAGTTTCACAATGCCAGCCGCGATCTGTACGTGCATAATGAATGTTTTTGGGGAAATGGCAAATTTTTGAATTGAAAAACACCTCGGTTTTGTACTAAGGATTGAAACTCCGGGTGGGCGAAATTCTCGCATGCGTTCTAATTTTCTCACACTCCGGGGTTCCAACCCGTGGCTCAAAATTGAGGAAACCTCCGCACAAATGCGAACTTAATATCGAATCCAGCTGTACAGGCTCGTATGTCTCACAACATGCGGTAACTATGACAATTTTGTAAATGAAAAGTATCTAACAGTGTTGTTTACAGTGTTCTTGGTTGAACTGATTTTCCTCGGTTGCGTCGATACTCGTCCGCGCCATCATTTTCACACCCTACAAACCTTGCACCAACCCGGGATTTTCCTCCCCTTCCAAAATCAGGAGAGTTAACGTCGGCATGGATCCGGAAGAGACTTTGCGTTCACTGTTGAAGGTTGGCGCAAATTCGGTGCCATACGCTATAACATAGGTGCACCGAGTTTACGTCAACCTCCAATGGGGAACGCGAAGTCTCTTCAGGATCCATCCCGATGGTATGGGTCCTGAGAAGTGTATCGTACACACAAAGTCAAATTTTCAATTTTAGTTTAACAACAGGTTTCAGAGCTCAGAAAATCGCGGCCTCTTACGAGCTCAGACGTAATGGTTTCCTCCCGGCAGTTCCACAGACAATTCACATTTGGCGAAATCAATTGCCTTTGCCGTTCAGTAGACCTATTACCTCCGAATTTATCTTTCCCTTAACATCACCATGCATTTTCTGAAGATTGCAATGCTTCTGTTGTCCATCTTCTATTTGATAAAAACGGAGCGATAGTGATCGAGAAACTGGTACGGGTACTGAAACGCGCCCCAATTTCAAAATATATTTCGCCCCCGAAGCTCCGTAACTGTAATCCTTCTATAGTAGAGAAACAAAAAAGAAAACATGGATATCAACATGGGCGAGTTAGAAAACATGGATATTTGACTGAGCAGTGACAAAAAAAGAACGATAAATTTAGCTGCGTAAAAAAGCATGCCATAAACTTAATTGTTTCCTAGCTTCGTTTACAGAGCGTACAATTTATTCGACGGTAGAGCTAGTCCCCGCCGTTGCACCGCCAACCCGTTTTCCACCTCCAAATAACCGTCCCGGTGTTTTGAAATTCTCTGTATCTGCGGTGCAACGGACAACTCGACTCCTCCCCGTTTTTGCTCCCGCCGTTGCATCGATGAGCCCTTTTCCCCCGCTGAACAACCGTCAGCGTGTCTGAGTGTTTACTGCAATATTATTCTTAACACGCTATTCTGAGCGATATTCACTTTATCTAGTCTTCGTCTACATTTCTAACTGATATTCATTATTATTCTAGTCTTCGTCTACGTTTCTAACTGATATTCACTATTATTCTAGTCTTCGTCTACGTTTCCGTCCAAGCTGTACTTTTCTAGACATTTCGCGATTAAATTCCCGTTCTCTGAAACGTGTATTTTATCGCAGAAAGTTAGAAAAAGGCTAGTGCTCCTTCAACTTTAGGTTTAGCAGAAATTTAGGAACTAGCTAGAGTTCGTAATAGGTTTCTTGAAATTTCGAAATAGAATTAAATGGAACATTGGTTAATTATCCAAAATTTTACGTTTTATGGATATCCGTGGATAATTATTGATAATAGTGATGCTTCAAAGCCTCTATTTTTCCAACTATTTCGAGATTGAATTTTGTAATTAACTTGAGTTTCTTTTTTTTTTGTCCAAGCTAAAAAAGGCGGAAAAGGGCGTTGATTAAGGTGATTTTGTGGTTGGAACTCACTGAAGTTTTAAACAATGTATGTAATCAATAAATCATTTTCAATAACAATCGACGATGAAAACATGCGACTTTGTGCGAAAATTCAACCTTCATTAAGATATTTTATACATAATCATAAAAACTTTGATGGAAGAGGGTGGAAGATTTTTTTTCCTAAGGTGGAGTTCTTTCCCATTATAAAAACTCAAGTTCTCTACTACGACTGCAATTATAAGCCACAATTTGGGTGGGTTTTCCAAAAAATCGTCCCTCCACTATGTTCAAATTCTCCCCGTTTTTAAAAATTGTCACAATTTTCGGGTTTTTCGAAAAAAAAACTCTCCACTGTGCCAAAATTTCCCCCGATTTCGAAAATTCTCACAATTGAAATGCATTTTTCCAAAAATCATCCCTCCACTATGCCCCAACTACCCCAATGGTGAATATTTTGAATCTATGGTCGGTTTTTTTTTCTTGAAAAATTATACATTCACGTATCAGCAGCGCTAGTCACACATGGCTCGCACATATGTAGGCCGTGGCGAATGTGCGAGATTCCTTCAGGAAAGGAGGACCGTTATCACACATATTGCCATTACCATAACGATTACATGGGTACCCCGATTATATTTACATTCCAGATCTAGAGTGATCCGGATCACTCGCTCCTTCTGTTGTAGTCCCATATTTTTTCTGATCAAATTCTGAAATATTGAAGGTAGTCGTCGAGTGAATGAAAAATTATTCTTGCAACAAATTCGTTTCTCTAATTAGACTCCTTGGACTATAGCAAAATATTTCGCTTAATAATTTTGTCTGAATTTACGAGCGTTAGCCCAAAACTAGATTTTTTTTAAAATTTTGCTCAAGTATGGAGTTACCCCGGAACGCACCAGAAAGGATCGTAGCTCTATTTTAGTGTTCGTGATTGAGGGGGGGTGTTCAAAATTTTAGTGTAAAGATATGGCCAAACAAACGTAAAACTTTTTGTTTACTTACACATGCTTTCGAAAATGTCCTTTTTCTATATGAAAACATTCTAATTTCAGTAGCCGGGCAAGTTTCGGCCATGTCCCTAACGTGTTGCTCAGCATTACTATTTCGGTCTGCATATGCTCGCATTTTTTCATTGGTTTCATATTGATTATTATCCATGAGAAGAAAACCACATGTTCGACTGAAACGTTCTGGTTGTAGTTGGTGATTTTTTTGTCTTTTCTATTCATATTTCTTGAAGACATTGTTAACTCATTGTATTCGTCATTGCTAATCCTAATCTAGAAATATTATTAAATATTTGACCGCAAGTTTATTTTTGTCTCAAAAGAAGGATTAAATAAAAAATTGTAGTTTTCTTTTCGTAAACAGTGGACAATATTCAGTTCTCGGAAGAGAAATATGAACACGAGGCTCATCACGGATGCTTTATGAGTGATTAGTTTGTAACAGTTTATCGGAAAAGGGACCGTTAAAAGTTTTAGAGCTAGAGAACGCTTAAATAGCAAATTAAATTTTGAAAAAAAGGGAGAAAAAAAAAGGAAAACCACAGTCGGGCAATTAAAAAATAGGAAAAGTTAATTGTACTACCGTTGTTTTGAAAAAAAAAATTTTTGAACGCATTTATACTTCCTTTTTTTCATTTTCATTTTTTCTGTGATTTTTTTTTGACTTTCACCGACGATTCGAGACTCCTCCCTTCACCTTTCGATTTTTAAATTCATTTCAACGATGTTTGATTCAAGTTTTATTTGATTTGGGAACCTCTCCTCCATCAATTCGAACAATGGCTTTCGAAATTTCCGAATGAAGTGATACTTTTTCGAACTCATAGGTTCAAAATTTTCCTCTGCGTGAATGCAATCAAGAAACTGATCTATATCCGACTCGAATCAACGCTCGGGTAATTATTTAATTTTATTCTCTGATTTGAAAAACTACTCTTAATTTCAAATATTGCCGAAAGATGCCCGAAAACGATTGAGCTACTGTGCTTTTCTGGGCCAAATTCCGGTCCGCATTTGCGTTTCGACACGCTTCGCAGCCGCACGCGCTCGATTCAGTCGGGTTTCCAGCGCCAAAGCCGACTCGATGTGGCTTTTTTATACAATTTTCTTCAATTCTTCTTAGTTTCCAAAACCCATCTAGAGTCAGTAGAGCGGCGGCTCCGGCGCTGGAAGCTTCTCTGACTCGGGTGCGTGCGGCCGCAAACCGTTTCAAAACGCAATTGCGGACCGGAATTTGGCCCAGATAAGCACAGTATGTATTTCTTTTGCGATGGAATATTTGGATCACTGGAATTTAACTGTATATTTTAGTTTTTTTTCACATTAAAGAACTAGCTGTGAAAATCAAACTTCAGGGAATCAGACGCGTCATTTCTCTGCTGTTGTTGTCGTAATGCACTAGCGTGGGTTAACGTGCTTTAGTCGATACGCCATGGGTACTGTAGATTTCGTATCGCTGCGCCCTTTCACCGCGCGCGACGCCCCTTCACCGCGCGCGACGCCCCGCCGCGTTGCGACGATACAACCGGACCCCACCCCAAAATAACAGCCATAGCGAGCGCCTGGAAGAAATGGGTGTGTTCGAACCGATCACCCACAGTGAATGGGCCGCTCCAATAGTTTGCGTTCGTAAAGCGAATGGCAAAATGAGGGTCTGCGCCGATTTCTCAACTGGTTTGAATGGCGCCTTGGAGGCATATGAGTATCCCATTACCATTCTGGATGATATTTTCGCATCTCCGAGTGGTGGAACGGTCTTCTCACAGATTGACTTTTCGTATGCTTACCTTCAAGTGCAACTGACGGATGAAGCCCAAAAGTTGGTGGTAGTCAATACGCACAAGGGTTTATATCGATACAAAATGTTGCCTTTTGGTATCCAGACAGCGCCAGGAATTTTCCAAAGCATCATGAACAAAATTATATCGGGTCTTGAAGGAGTGACAGCCTACCTGGACGATATTCTGGTAGTCGGAAAAACACCTGAAGAGCATAGAAAAACATTCATGCTTTATTGGAACGAATAAAAGAATACGGGTTTCGTGTAAGACTCGAAAAATGCTCGTTTGCAAAACCAGAAATCCGTTTTCTCGGGTTCGTTGTAGACCGAGATGGACGTCGTCCAAATCCAGAGAAGGTGGCTGCCATCGCTAAAATGCCAGCACCACAGAATGTGGCACAGTTGCGCGCGTTCCTAGGCATGGTTACGTATTATTCGTCCTTCATACCGAACATGAAGGAGATGCGTGGACCACTGGATGCTTTGCTGAAAAAAGACATTAAATGCATATGGAAACACACATGAAACAGCGTTCGAAAAACTGAAGAAAGTGTTGTCAGATCTGAACCTGACACACTACGATCCTAAAAAAAGCTAATCGTAGCTGCTGACGCGTGCGATTATGGGATCGGATACGTTGATCTCACACAAATTTGTTTACGCAAGGCGTTTTACGCTCCGAACTGACCATAAGACGATGCTGGCCATATTTGGTAGCAAAAAGGGTATATCGGTCCACTCAGCCAACCGTCTGATGCGTTGGGCAACAATGCTGATAGGGTATGATTTCGAGATCGAGTACATCAAGACGGACTCGTTTGGAAAAGCTGATGGTTTGTCAAGGCTGATACAGAGGGATCCTCTTGTTGAGGAGGATCGCGTAGTCGCATCAGTGGAGGTTGACGTGAATATAGTGCTTGCAGACGCTATTCGTAGGTTGCCCGTCACGGCAAATATGATTCGTGAGCACACTGAAAAGGATGTTCTGCTGCGAAAGGTGAATTGTTTCATTTATACTGGAAAGTGGCCAAAAGTTGTAAAACCTGAAATGAAGCAGTTTTACAGTAAACGTGAATTGTTATCGATAGTGCAAGGCTGCGTGATGGTTAGCGATAGAGTTGTCGTGCCACAGACGCTGACACAGGAAGTTCTCGAAGAGCTACACCATGGTAATCCTGGGATTGTCAGGATGAAAGGACTAGCGCGAAGCTATGTCTACTGGCCAAATATCGATGAAGACTGCGAAAAGGTTGTGAAAAGTTGCGCTGATTGCCAACTACGATCAAAATCTCCGACTAAAGTACCCCTGCAAACCTGGAAGACCCCAGAAAATGTATGGGAGCGAATTCATGTTGATTTTGCTGGCCCAATGGATGGAGTGTACTACAGGGTCGTTGTTGACGCGTTGAGTAAATGGCCGGAGATGTTTGAAATGAAAAATATAACAGTTGGCACAACGGTGAAGCTGTTGAAAGAGCTTTTCGCACGCTATGGAAAGCCAAAGACGCTAGTGAGCGATAATGGGACACAATTCACATCCGAGCTTTTCAAGCAGATGTGCGAAGAACGAGGGGTTAACCATGTAAGAACACCGCCGTACCACCCTCAGTTAAATGGTCAAGCAGAAAGATTCGTGGATTTCTTGAAAAGAGGGATTAAGAAGCTAAAAGGGGAGGGGAGGTCGTCCGCTCGCACAGAAAGTGACTGTCTAAACGCTGTGTTGTTGGCTTACCGCGCAACACCTAATTCTGCTCTGCAAGGGAATTGCCCAACCGAAGTTTTCCTGGGAAGAAAGTTAAGAACCCGGTTGAGTATGCTAAGACTGCGGAAGCGCAGACAGAAGCGGACAGTGCCGCTGACCATCGGAAAAGGACTGAAGAACAATTTAATCGAAAAAAGGGTACGAAACGCCGAGACTTTTTACCCGGAGATACTGTCTTAGTGAAGGAATACAATGGAGCATCCAATTTCAACTGGACTCAAGGGACAGTGGTAAAGACCATAAAAAGTCATGCACGAAGTCGACATTGGAGGTAGAACAGTTCGCAAACATGCAAATCAAATGCGAGGTAGCATATTGAGTCATAAGTATGACAATGCGTACTTGCGAGATCTGCTCTTGGATTTGTTTGAAACCGCCCCGCTCAGCATTGAAAGAGTGCCAGAACAAGCTAGTCAAGATGGGCCGGATCAAAAGCATGAGACTGTGGTCATACCCAGTGATGATCCCTCCGATGCCGCTACACAGAATAACGATGAGCAACCCAGTACGAGTCGCGCAACTCCAGGGGTAGTTGAAAGGCGAGCTCGAAAACCGCTAATGGTTGGGTTTGCTCCAGTTACGTTACGAAGATCAACCCGAAAGCGCCGTAAACCAAAGCGCTACGAACTTTAGTCGGTTGATTACAAAATCTTTTCTTCTCACCGTAGAACGCCTCTTAAAAAGGGAGGTGTTGTGATGGGAGATCAAACATCAGTTGATTTATCGACTGATCACCATGTGGGTGAGTTTTGATCTAGGCGCGAAAACCGGCCAATCACAGACCACCCACCGCGCTATATATACCCCTGCCGCCGCACTGTTACAGATCCTATTGGGATTCGTCTACCGCGCCGTTCCTGCACCACCACCGCTCCACTCCACGCCTTGACGCCACGCCACCACAACGACGCCGCGCAGCCAACCACACGCCTCACTTTTCTCACTGATATTCTTGCTGTACACTTTTGCCTAGCCACCTGCGTTCTGGCACCTTTTGAATAAACTTTTGCACGCCGTTTGTGTCTCGTACACAACAAATAAGAAATGAAAAAAACATTTCCTATTAACGAACCTCTGTGAACCTGGAAAAATTGAGAGAAAAATTGGGTGTCCCTATAATTATGCGACGGCGAAAAAAGACCGTTTCGAGCAAAATCAAGCGTAAAACCTTACAGAGACAACCAAATGCGCTGAAAATCGGTCTACGTATATACTATTACCAAGGAATCTATTGGTCTAGGCTATAATAGTCCAGCTTTGAAGCTGCGAGAAGTAGAGCAAAAATTCAAGTGTCTCTACGATTATGGGACGGACTGTATTAACTGCCCTAGTTTGAAAAAAAAATTTAATGAGAAAATTTTCCTAACACATTTGTCCAAAAGGACCTTCGAAGAAATATTTATGATGTTGGTTCTGCGTCCATGTTACCGTTGATTCCATACTACTGATCTGGGCCCAGGTGGAAATCGGATCCGTGGCCGGATGTGAACCCTGGCACTGTAGCGCACTTCGGCCTTTACCGTCAACCTGGAAATGTTAACCCATCGCAGAGCTAGGTAATGGGTTAACGTCTTCTATGCATCAGTTTTCTGGTTCACAAAACTTTGTGCACCCTAGTCGCGTATCCCGTGTTTGAATGCGTTTACGAAGACGAATTCTGCTGAGGGCTTTTGTAGCCATCTACATTAGGGGAGCAAAAGTTCAGCCGTTCTAAAGGGGCAGGTAAAGTGGCAGCTTTGGAAGGGATAATGTTATGAGAAGTTTCGCTTTTTTATCGTTCTTCACGCTATTTTGATATTCAAAAAACCGCCAAACAACTTCGTATATATTATTGAACTACAATTGAAAATTTTAGTACATTGAAGTATTGGAGGAAATTTTTCCCTAATAACACGAACACTCTCGCTTCATTGGGTAGGCGGATGTGGAAGGATGGCCAAATAGTAACGTTCTGGGAGGGGGGTGCTGAGCGAAATCGGCCAGCCGCACACCTCGTGCGGTACCCTGTTAGGCCCTAGTTATACCCCAGCGTTTCGCCGCCGCTGGCTTCCGCGGCATGTCTGCTATTGGTTAATTTCGAAATCTGACCAATCGCAGACGTCCTTCAAAAACCAGCGGCAGCGGAACGCTGATGTATAAATAGGGCCTTAAGAATCCACCGATTACGTTTTATTTCGTGCCGCGCGAAACGTTAAAAGCGCTCAAATACATCGTCAGTTTTAAGTGAGCCCATCAATTAAGTACACTTAAAGGCAGGGTTCGCGATAAAAACGACTTCCGAGTTCTCTTCATGAGAATGTAGATGTGGCCATCACAAAAATGAAAATAAGTGAAAAAACCCGGAAATTCGCGGGAAAAACGCTCAAAAACAAAGTATAACGGCTAATTACCGGTGTCGGCCGGCCCCCTAATTAACGCGATTTCTACTAATGCTTGCTTATCCGCCATTTATTTTGCTGTTAAAGTAATCAGTAGTCTCCAGAAATATTTAAAATTTAGTTTAGAAGCAAAATAAAAGTTATGAAAACAGGGTTTTACACAAATCTCGATATTTGGGGGCGGTAGGACACCAAGCCATAACTTGTTCCTGAGCGTTTTTTCTCCAATTTTTTACTAATTTTCGCTTTGGTGATGGCCAGATCTACAATTCCATGGGGATAGCTTAAAACCGATTTTATCGAGAACCCTGCCTTTAATGTCAACGTAAACGAGCATTTCCAGAGTCGCTGTTCATGAATGGTTTGTACTCTCGCATTTGGAGACGGGAAGTACATAGCTGCATTCGATGCTCGGTGTACGATTGGAGAACTGTCGAATGGTGGCTCAGCATACTTGTCACTCTGCAGTTCGGCTGCGTCGTCAGAACGTTTCAAAAAGAGTTCTATTATATTCTATTCTACCAAAGCTTTCTTTTAATGTACATTTATGTACTAGGACGATTCAAACTGCCTTTGTTATTTGTAAACTACCTCTATTCCTTGCAGTGGGAAAATCTCATGAATATTCCGGAAATAAAAATTTCCCAGCGAAACTATGGTATTACAGTCGCATGGTAATGACTGTTAAATTGTTTAGAAGATGCTGCAGAAGGTGTGTCTGCCAGGCCACCACAGCGATTGCTTCTGGCAGGCTATGATTTACTATTGGTAGCGTAACACGAATGTCAGAAATTGAGAATAAGACAGCACATCATTCCTTGGAAGGAAAATGGAGATAACAAACCAAAAATGAAAATCGACCAAGCTAACGTTCGAAAAATGGATTCGGGAACAACAAATTAGGTTGTGGCGGATTAGCGGGGTTCGGTTGTTCAGGAAAAACAACCGGCAATCCACCCAAATTAGATGAACGGAAATGAACAAAATAAACGAGGGCGAAATTTCTCAGGTTCTCACCTCAATCAGAATTTTCCGTGTGGCGTGGTGTCATTTGCCGTGGGTCACGCTGGTGGTAGTCGAAGTCAGGCTCGATAGAAGTTGAAGAAAGAATAGTGGACGAAGTGACGAGCAGAAGGTGACGAATTAGTAGAAGAGGTGAATATCAGCCGTCGCCAGTGTCGTCGCAATTGCAGAATGAAGATACATCAATTGTCTGGCCCAAAGCGCCTTAGATTCGCAGGCATCGTGGGCCTGCGACAGGTACTGTACGCCGATCGATCGATTTGACCGGCGTTTGACTCTTCGATAATCGTCGTTGCGTTTCTCAGTTTTCTTTCTCTCCTTGGTGATTTCGTTGTTGGCGTTTCTTTTTCTTCTTATTTTTGCGTGTAAATAGTAGGTGTAGTTGTTACTTCGTAGGGTAAAATGGATTAGTAACTGGAACTAACGCTAACAAACAATTGCAAAGTTCAGTTGATTTAGTGCTTGAGCTCACTGGCGCTCCGAGAACGCGGCTCCCTTCTTCTCTCAAGTAATCTCTCCCTATCCTCTGGGAGTCTGCATAACGAGTTGTGGTGATTGGTGGATCAGCAGTAGGCGCACGGTCGTCGATTCGTACAAGTGGAATGTTGCTCGCTCAGGCAGAACTCGCAAACGTGCCCCTCTTTGTTAAGTGTTCGTCTTTCCTATGCTTCTCTCACGCTCGGACAGTTGTCATGTCCGTGAAGTCCTACTTCTTTGCAGAAAACCCGTCACCGCCTTTTCCTGACAATCCATAACGAATTATACCTCGTTTCAAAACACCCTTTCTCGACAGGAAGGACCAGATCTCAGCTTCTCTTCTATCGACTCTCTGCGGTGGTCTTTGGTCTCTTCATCGACTGGTGTTCGGAATGCCTCGAGTCTGACCGCTGACGACGTCGGTAGCTCTTTGGCAGTTCTGGCGTCCTCGAGTTTCTCGGCCAGTGGTGTGCGGCAATTGCCTATTGCCGTTTGCCGGCCATTTTTGAGGTTCGCCGTTGCCGAAGTTTTCGTCTAAAACGGCGAATTTTCGGCAAAAATGCGTTAAAACAACAGGATTCGCCCTCACCGTAGTTTCTGTTTTGGTCAGCGATTTGAAGCTGCTAAGAATAATTAATTTCATTATAACTACTGTGAACAGTTCCAGCTCATACAGTGTGTAATTGCACCCATTGAATCGGTAAAGTCATTGATTCGTTAGAAAGCGTACAGAACAATTTCACCCGCAAACTAGTGCTTAGAACGACTGGACTCGGCTATCTTGATATCCCTCAAAGGCACAGTCCAACCTCAGTATCGTATTTCTGTTTTTCTGCCTATCTTGAAAACGGTCCCTTGCTGCTTCCAATTATGTCTCTGGAATCGTACAAGACCCTCTAGGAACGGAGCTGTGGCTTCTCAAAAATTGAGCTAAGGAAGCATGGTGGACGAGTTGTCCGAGGCTTGTAACTTCCGTCATTTGCCACCGATGCTTGTGAGCCGACCTGAATAGAGAGAGAGGCTGAGAATAAAGGGAAGAACGAGGCTATTTATTGGAAACCATGGCTCATATTGCCACTATTGAGCTCGAAAGATCGCAAAGTGGGCGTGCCAAACTGGTTTCAGGGTGTGGGCGCCCCAGGGTGGCTTCCTCCTATATCTGGCTTATTCGGAGGAATCGAGAGCTCGCATTTGGCAGGTGTTATATGGGGTGGGTCTACTTCACAATTATGTGTTTTTCTCAGATTTCGCCCCTGAGCCTGGACTGTGCCTTGAAAGGCAGTGTTCACGATAAAAAATGTGTTACAGTTTCCACTAGGAATGGGTAGTGGAGGGGCCATTGTAACGTTAACGTGGGAAAAACGCATGAAAACGAGCCAGGAAAAGCTCCAAAAGCGCAACGCACGCCCACCTACGTGAACAAATGAGTGCTCGAGATCGTGAGATGTGCGACATTAATAGCCCCGTTCTTCCCTTCATTCTCAACTTCTTTCTCTACTCAGGTCGGCTCGCATACATCGGCTGCAAAAGACGGAAGTTAAAAGTCTCGGACAACTCGTCCACCATGCTTCCCTAGCTCCATTTTTGAGGGACCATAACTCTGTTCGCAGAAGGTCTTGTACGATTCCAGAGACATTCTTGGAATCAGCATGGGACCGTTTTCAAGATAGGCGATAAAACAGAAAACGACTTTTATCGTGAACACTTCCTTTAAAGGCAGTGTTCACTATACAAATCGTTTTTCTGTTTTCTCGCTTATCTTGAAAACGGCCCCATGCTGACTCCAATGATGTCTCTGAAATCGTACAAGACCTTTTGGGAACGGAATTATGGTCCCTCAAAAATTGAGCTACGGAAACATGGTGGACGAGTTGTCCGAGGCTTGTAACTTCCGTCTTTTGTAGCCGATGTATGCGAGCTGACCTGAGTGAAGAGAGAAGTTGACAACGAAGGGAAGAACAGGGCTAATGATTGGAAATCATCGCTCATCTCACGATCTCGAGCATTCATTTGTTCACGTCGGTGGCCGTGTGTTGCGCTTTTGGAGTTTGCCTTGCGCTCGAAGGGTCAACTTCGGGTTCTTTTGGAGCTTTTCCTGGCTCCTTTTCATGCGTTCTTTCGACGTCAACGTTACAGTGTGCTCCTCCACTACCCATTCCCAGTGGAAACTGAAACTCTTTTTTTATCGTGAACACTGCCTTTTAAGCAAGCGACAGAAGAGTTCAGCTAGGCCTCCCAACATTGCTCACAAGAGAAGCTAAGTTTGACTTGGGCATGCCCTTCAAAATTTTAACCGGTAAAACCCCCATATTGTCAAACAATTTTTTCAACCTCACATCCTCCAGAAGTGAAGGATGATGCCTGAGGCTCAGTACTATGACATCCAAAACCCAAATTAGAGCCAAATTTTTCTCCTACAAAACGATTACTACCTCTAACAATATTAGTAGAAGAAACAATGCTCTTTCACTTTCTTTTGCTCTCGAAAAGGTCACAGTAATTAAAAATATACTGATGAAAGTACTCAGAGGAGCTCGTCCAAGCTCTGAGTTGTTCGGTAGCCCACAGCGGTCATTAAAGACAATGTTCAATAATATTTCCGATTGCGAGATCGTTAGCTGAAACGAAGGGTTGACTCATTGGCAGAGCTGACTTTGTTAAGAAATGGTGTAAAGATGAAAAAAACGAAAAATCTTTGAAGGCTATGATTTAAACCACATTCAACTTTTCACCAGAAATCGAAACGTCCGAGGCTCATTGCAACAACAATGTCGAAAACCGGATTAAAACTCAGACTTCAGCAACCAATGGCAATATACGGCCCCGAAGTTGAACGTGGTGTTCTCGCCCCACCCACTTCCTTGGTAGTGAGTGGGGCGACCACACAACATTCAAGTTTGGGACCACATAGGGCGATTTATTGCTTGCTTTAAGCCAACGTTGTCGTAATGGGCCCCATGCCGGCTTGTAGGCCGGGCATGTTGTCGTCATGGGCCTCATGCAGGCTGGCAGGCCGGGCACACATAAAGGGTAGCGCCCAAGAGTAGTTTGGCTGGCTAAACGCTTTGCACGAGGCGCTCCAGCGACAACGTGAGCGCAGCAGCTTTAGGCCGGAATCATACTTCCAGCGACGAGCGACACGACGCAATGTTTACCATAAATATCGACCGAAAATCGATATGCATGATGTGCACTGTCGCTGTCGCTGGTCGCGGGAAGAATGACCCCGGCCTTACGTCGCGCTCGTCGTAAGAGTCAAACTGACACTAGATGCCTCTCTTTCTGCGTGTTCGATCAACGGGCCCCTCGTAGCTTTTGAGTTACGGTGTAGATTCGAAAACTGCTTTCATGGTGTGCACTGCATTCAGCTAGACTAGTCTCACTCCACTCCTGTAGCCTTACAAGGAAACCATTCAATCGTAGTTTGAAGTGAGCAAAATAATTAACCTTGAGCTCACTACTAACAGTGAAGTGACTCCGGTCATAACCTAAACCGCGCGCTGCTGATTGCGGTGTGGACTGTTTTTCGCCATAAATGTTGACCGATAATCGCTTATTCATCCATCTGGGGCCGGATTCATCAACGCGTGGGTTTGGGTAGCGGTAAAGGCTTCGGCACTTTTGATGGTTACCCTGTGCAAGCGGGAGATCGCTAACCAGTCGTGCCCACTTCTAACCCAGCTAAGAGGCAGGGGCAAGTGAGACACTGCTCGGCTAGAAGACGGTCTGCCCTTGCGGTTAATCATCAAAAGTGCCGACGCCTTTACCGCTACCCTAACCCACGCGTTCATGAATTCGGCCCCTGTTCGCACCTGAATGCCGTACCGGTATCGGCCGCAGTCTTTGAGTTGGCGCCCACTACCATCGCACCAAGCTTGCTTACGGTTTGCTGCACGTCCCCTGTCGACTACAGTGTGTATCATAATTATAGCAACACACTCAAAGCTCTGATATCAATGTCCGCGCAAACTTTTATCAACGGGCACTGTCACCGTTCAACTCCGCGTACCCAAAACCCTTTGTTCACGAAATTTTACTGCAAACCGTCAAGAAATAAGATCTATTTTGTATATAAATTTCAAAGTCCTAGTATCATAATTACAGCAACACTTTCTATTAGAAATGCTCCCTTGCTCATTTCTCAGAAGATTGTCCGTTTCGAATATGATATGGATGTAGGTATGTAATATCAAGGTATTTCTATCATGCCAAACGGATCCGTTTTCACAGAGGTCGAAAATGCTCAGATTCTTGCTTTGTATGTACAAGGCTAGTCTGAATATCAGGATAATAGCGGAGCAACACCATCGTCACTTCACAGCTGTCTACCGATTTCTGCATGATCTTGAGTCACATGGTTCAAAGAAAGGCCCAGAAAGTTGTCTGCTCCAAAGGGACGTCGAGTAGTACGGCTCGTGTCCAACTCGACCATGTCGGTCAATCGGGTCCGAGCCGAACTTTTTACGTAGGTATCACGAAAGACCGTATGGAGGGCGATCAATCACAACCCAATTATAGAGCATTTTCGTATGCGTCCAGTACCGCACCTCAAAGCACCGCCTAAGGTCGCACGGCTTCAGTGCGCTGAGAGGAACATGGTGACTGACTGGTCCAAGATGAGCAGAACTTGTTTTCAGGCTTGATCTGGGTAAACATTGTGTTCAGGGAATCTCCTCGGACAAGAAAAAGTTCAAGTTGGATTGACCTGATGGATACGCACACTACTGGCGAGATTTCAGCAAGGAGCCGCTGTAATTTGCCACGCGAAATTTCGGTGTAGGCAGTTTCACGGTATGGTGTGGCTTCGATGCCGACGGTGTGCTCCAGATAGCCTCCGATTCCTCTAGAAGGAATTTTGCGGAGTACCAGGAAGTATTGTGAACAGGACTGTTACCGTTCCTTGCTCGGTTCCAGCAAAATGAGCTCACCTTCCAGTAAGAGGATGCCGACATCCACACGAGTCGCTCAACTAGGACTTGGTTTGAGCAGCATGGACTCTCCGTTATGGCTTGGCCGGCCTGCTTAACTTACGTTATCTCAATGGAAAACGTCCGAAGAATTCTGCTTCGCCATATTTATAGTGGAGGTGGGACGTGCGATTCATTGGAACACCTCGAGGGAGCTGTAATCGTTGCCAGGAGCAACTTGGGCGTAAAAGTGCTTAGCCGACTGTTGAGCTCTATGCTAAAGTTAGTTTTTAGAATAATTTCTAAACAAGGCAAATCGACAGACTTTTGAAAAGACGTTGCAAGTTAGTATTTTCGAATAAGAAGAAGAATAGCGATGGAATTTTAAAGGTGTTGCTATAATTATGGTACTAAGACTTTAAAAGTTATATACTAAATAGATCTTATTTCTTGGCGGTTTTCAGTAAAATTTTGTGAACAAAGGTTTTTCGGGTACGCGGAGTGGAATGGTGACAGTGCCGGTTGACGAAAGGTAGCGTGGACATTGATATCAGAGTTTTGAGTGTGTTGCTATAATTATGATACGCACTGAAGGTTGTGTCGCGGTAACCGCAACCCCCTCTCAGAGTAAATCCTTTGCAGGTCTATCACACTATGCACTGCTCAAAAAGACGCCTATCCTTTGAATCTGGCATTGATTTGTACGGGAACTTTTATAAGGATGGGATTAACAAAATTATCTCCGGCTAGGAATGGGCTACTGGCCTTGTTGAACTTGATCGCGACTCCTATACAGATCACATACAGAACAGCGCTACTTTGTTCTCTAATCACATGAGGCTTTCAAGTAGCTTCGATATATTGGGTTTTTCCTTCCTATAAAGGCTAGTGAAAAGCCCGGCATATAGTAACTGGCAGGTATTGCATGGAATACCACACGACTGAACAAATGTCAGTGTATAATAGCACAAAACAGACTTTGCAGTTTTGCCGTTTGCCGGTCATTTTTGGGGTTTGCCGTTGCCGTTTGCCGAAATTTCAGATTTCTTTGCCGCACACCCCTATCTCCGACGCCGTTCGGGTTCATCTCTCCGACGCCGTTCGGGTTCATCGTTCTCTGTGTTGTCAATCTCAACACCAGTAATCATGTCCTGTTCTGAAGTGACTTTACTCTCCACAACTTTCTTAAAAGCAGTGGTCACGATGGAAAACGTTATCGAAAAAACTACAAAAATCAGCTTAGATCAAAAACAGCTCAAAAACTATGAAGGTAGCGCGGTGAAAAAAAGGGCTAGAATTAGAGTTTCTAGGGAGGAAAAAATAAATGCAAATTTACCTAATAAAAACAGTTAAGCAATGAAAGAAAACACTCCAGTCAATGTTTTTGACTAGATGTGTACATAAATCCGGAGGTTAATTGATTTAAATTCAATTTCAAGCCAGCTGATGTTCTTGATATAAGAGGTCATCGATGCCGTTGATGTGGAGTGGGCTCGTCCACCATCAAAAAGGTTTTTTCGCGATTCTTTCTTATAGGTCCTACTCGAGACCCATTAAGGGTTTAGAGAGAAAAAGACGACAAGCATATTTGATCGCGACCACTGCCTTTAAGAAGGGCGAGCTGTTGGATGGAGCTCCCCAACGTCAATCCTGTTTTCTGTCCCAACTTTTCTTCCATATGTAAGGATCTTCTTGAGCGTTTCTCTAATCTCGGTCTTGGAGGCGTCGATCTCATCCCTCTACTCATCAATGTCAGATACAGAGTCCTTTGACTCCTTCTCCCCACACTTTCTCGCTCTCTCTGCCCTCGCTCCGCACAAGCGCGCGAGGGAACAGAGTAAATTATCGTAACAGGCCATCTTGTACTGTTGGGTGCGCTGCAATGCATCAGGTGCGTTCAAGCGAGGATGATACAATACCCGCACTAATTTTCTCAAAAAAGCCGCAAAAGTCGCGACATCGAGACTTTTGGTCATAACTCCGCTCAGAGTGCTCCGTTTGAGCAGTGAAGGACATATTTCGAATCAGCATCGAGAGCTCCTTCGTTTGCGCCCTCGCATGTCTTACGGCCAAACAAGGCATATAGGGCTAACATAATCAATCGAGTGGGCGAAGAGGAAACTCAAGTATTTTCTGGTTATTTGACGTTATTCCACGTCCGCCTCAACGGTGTCAACGTGATAGACAACAGTCTAATAAACTGTCTGCTGCTGACCGACTTTTCTGCGAAACCTCGGTTTTTTGACTTTCTAAACCCGAATATGTCACCATTTCTACAGCCACAAGCCTCCTCTTGCTTAGATTTACAGAGAGTAGCAATGTTTCTCATCAACTGTGTCTGAATCCACTCATGGTGGAGAACTTGGAGAAAAGTTAGGCCGTGAAAAGTCGATCGCAGCGACGTCAAATAAGCGATCTGACTGCAGCCCTTCCAAGAAGGCCCGTACTTCCTCTCAGGGGCTGGTAATATTTGCAGCTGCTCGCTGCACATGATAAATAGTTCGAAAAACCACCTTAGATTTCTTGCCATCTATTCTTTTCAAACTCAAAATCGTGTAGTAATCATCGATAACTTCTATCTGTTCTCCGATACCCACGATCAGTCGCTTCCCGAAAATTGGAATGCTGGGATGGTAAGGGCTTTCCAATGGTGCAGCCTGTCTTCCAGAAAACAGTCCCGGTGGAGACATGTGGGGGTGACCACGGGAAGCGGCGAGGCTCGTTTGAGGCAGATCATAAGAGAATTTTCCCTTTCGCCGAGGAGTTTTTCTCCATTCTTTGAATTCAATCGTTCGATATCCCCTCCAATAGGCAAATATGGTTTGAAAGAAGAAAATGTAGTCTCTGATCATCCGAAAATTCACTTCAGATCAGCTTTGAAGGACACCTGGTACCGCTTGGACTGCTTTTGGGGGACAGGCTGTACACTAGAGGTAAGCGGTAACGAAAAATAAAATTTCGGCAAACGGCAACGGCAAACCCCAAGACGGTCAGCAAACTGCAATGGGCAAATGTAATTTCCGCAGCTGTGCGCTACTTCGAAGGGCGGCTACATAAAATGAGTATTCTTAGAGGTTGCCATTTCGGATTTCCAGAAGCGAGACTTCGAAATCTTTAAATGCCTCGTAGTGACTTTATTTAGAGTCAGTAATAGTTTATTGACTAAAATCATTGCTTATTGAATGAGAGCTGCGGGCCATGAGCAGCAGCAAAGCGTGAGAATGAGACAACCCAAAATTTTTTGGTCTCTTCCGTTTCCGCATTTCCGTTTCCGGCTTTTTTCGGCCATTTTTCTTCCGTTTCCGTTTCCGAAAATCTTGAAAAAAAAAGTTCCGCACAGCCCTGCACGGGAGTGATGGTATTCCATTTTGTTAAAGCTTTAGGTTCAGGGTGCTATTGATACGATTTTTTATGTCTGAAGCTCTACCTCTTCATATACAGTATGTATATTTCTTTATTGAAAAATAACGCTGTTGATTGATTGAAAAACTCAGCAAAAAAAATCTACCAGATTTCCTGAAAATTCGAGTACGTTACCGCTCATTTCTGACGAAATTTCTCCCAAAAATATCGGTAATTTTCAAGTAATCTACCAGAATTCTCTAGTAATCTGCCATAATTCTCTAGTAATCTACAAGAATTCTCTCGAATTATGATGGAAAACAAACTCCCGTGAATCACCAGAATTCTCCCATATTACGGGTGAATTTTTGCCTGTATTCTACTAGAAATTTCCCTGGATATGCCCGAATTCTGCCAGATCACGACACAAAAATTTAGGAGTTTCCGACTAATTTCTGCCCCATAAAAATGCTGAACGCTGTGTTTTTCCGCCCAAACTCCGAAAATGGTTTATCTAGGGCTCTTGCCACAAATCTCACGCCGTTATTCGCTAATAGGAGGTATAGTGGTTATTTCAGGGGTATTTCTTCAATCGCGGACTACGCAATTGCGAAAACTGCGTCTTAGGCTCGTGATTCGATCCTTAGATATATCAATGTATGAATCTCAGGATCGAATCACGAGCCTTAGACGCAGTTTTCCCAATTGCGTGTTTCGCAACTGCGGAAACACCCCTGGAATAACCACTATATCTCCTATTAGCGACAAGCGGCCTGAGACTGACAGCCGGCGTCAAGGGATGGTAAAGTGGTAAAAGTAGGCGTTTTGCATCAACCCCGTTCAAAATCGCTGATCATTCACTGACGAACAAAGGCTCTCGGTTCTTACTATACATGTGCTTACTAGGGTACAAAATCACCTTTTGATGTTGTATCCAAGAAAGCACATGTATAGCAAGTGCCGAGCACCTTTATTCGCTAGTGATCGAATGGTCAGGGTGTTAACAAACAAAAGTTTTTTTTGCTAAATTTTCCTATACTTTAGAAGCATTCTATTAAGACGTTTTTCCTTTGAAAATTAGTAATCATGTTCAGTTTTGCTGACGCCCCCTGTTCTGTCTAGTGCAGTTATCCAGGACGCACAATTTGAATTTCACGTCGACTTTGAACTGAAATGTCTAATTGGGTACGGAACCCGAAATTGAACACTGTCGTATGCTCTTGACGCGTGGAGTATGAATGACTTGAGTTTGATTTCTAATCTTCTGGACAGGAGTAGAAAGCGGAATCCGTGATCATTTTCCAGGGCTTCAAACAGTATCCTCGTCGTGTAAGCTTTTCTTAACTCTTCCTTCTTTTTTATCGCTGCGCGTTGCTCATTAAAAAATTTTCTCCTCTCATAGTCACTGCAATAACGATAGATTACTCGAGTGTGCCATGGTCATTTACCACATTACAACCAGGCGTGTGCAGAAATTCCATTTTTCCAATTCTTCAGTTTCCGTTTCTTGAAAGAGGAGTCGGGGGTGTGTATACAAGTCCGTTGGTACCTGCTCGTTGGTGCCCCTGCTTCTACTGAACCCAGCAGACGTTTGAGTGTGCACAGGGAACGTTCGAGCGATATAGCGTGCACAACTATATCGCGAAAGTATCCCATACATTACATAAAGGTGTCGCCGTCCGGCACACTAAGGCCTCTGGTCCATAACACCTTAGGATCCGTACCTAAGGAGTTCATGGAGTCCTTGGCCACAAGCCACAATTTCGCCACCCTGGACTGTCGATCGCTGTCGAGTGATATCCAAGAAACTGCGCTATCCAGACTTCTGAGCTATTTCGATGCACCGTTTGCTGCTTTGCAGGAAACCCGCCTCAAGGATAGACCCGTCATGAGCGTCGGAGAGTACACCATCTACTGCGGTAACGCTAACGATAGCAGAGTGGGAGGCTGTGCAATAGCTGTAAGGAAGGATTTCAATGGTATGGTCAAGGAGTTTGACTCAACGTCGTGCCGGAATGCATTCGTACGACTGCGGGATCACAGAGGATTCAATCTGTGGATAGTGAGCGCTCATGCGCCCACTGAGACCGCCGAGGACAATTCGAAGGATGCGTTTTATGAGGAACTCAATACGTTGCTGGCCAGGATACCTTGTCAACATGCTGTTGTCGTGGGGATTGACGCAAATGCGAAGATGGGACTTGAACAGGAATCCGAAGTACTCGGTAAATGATTCTACCCGGTGGAGCAAACATCGGACAATGGCTACCGCCTTGTCGACTTTTGTGAACGCAGTGGTCTGATTATTGCATCGACATTCAAGAGGAATCATCGCCGCCATCAGCTTACGTGGCAGGGACCAACCCAGTTATCTCTGGAAGAGCAGCGGAAGCGGAAGATGACAACTTTGAAACTACAGCTTGACTATTTCCTGACGAGGAATATTCCAGTATCGGACATTCGAAGATCTAGAGCTGTGTGGGATGTCGCATTCGATTCGGATCACCGTCCTGTTCTATTGAACTTTACTGCGAGGATTCATAAGAGGAAGCGAGGGGCTCAGCCTCTCCAGAAGATTGACATGACAAGTCTCAGAGATGAAGAGTGCAGAAGGAATTTTCGACAACGCGTTTCTATTCACATCGGAGTACGGACTAAGAAGAAACTTTGCGACGCGGATTCTTTTGTCAAGTGCATCCAGGACGCTTCGAAAAAGGCACTCCCTGTTGTACAGCCTAAGAAGTAGTTCGCCTACGTCTCAGAAGAAACAACATCTACCTACAACAGAGTATGTGCTCTCCGAACTGCAGGAAACTTCGTGGAGGAGAAGCGTCTGAGGAGGAAGTTGCGTCGGCAGCTTCAAAGTGACCGCGAACGAGAGTGGACGTGTAGAGCTAAGGAGTTCGAGAAGGCTTGGGAGGAGAAGAATCCGAAGAAAGTCTACACGTTGCTGCGACAGTATAGCGGGAAGATGAAGAGATGTTCTCCTGTCTTGAACACTACCAATGGAGTTGCAGTTGGTGATGCGACGCTGCCAATATGGAAGGATTACTTCAGTTCACTACTGAATCGTCCAGCGCCATCAGTACCTGAGCTCCCGCATGTTCAGAGAGCACAATACGATGTCAGTGAGGAACCGCCGACTGAGTCTGAAGTTTTGGATTGTGTCCGGAAAATGAAGAATGGAAAGGCAGGTGGAGATGACAACATCACTGCTGAAATGCTGAAAGCTCTTCCTCTGTCTGGGACTCTTGAAATGACCAACACGAACCGTACCATATGGATGAGCGAAAGGATACCCGATTCGTGAAGACATGCGAGCATCGTACCTCTTCACAAGAAGCTATCCGTCACGGATCCTAAGAACTGCAGAGGAATCTCTCTACTTCGTGTCATGTACAAGGTTTTAGAACGTATCATTCTCGAGCGACTTATCAAACATCGTGAAGGAACGTGTCGTCCTCGACGACCTCTGCTCCGCTCACCTGGTGGGCGGGGCTAACGGTAAAGAGGGTTGTGCGGCTCTTTGTTTTACTCTCGCTTCAAGTTGTGCTATTAAGAGGTACCTTCCAGAGACCTCTGACTGCTGCTCGTCATAAACCCACTGAATCACCTCTCGTTTACATTGCATCTTTCGGGTCAAATCCCCGAGTCTTCTCGCACCCACGAACAGTTTGGTGCATCGGCCTAATAGCCAATTCTCCCGCGTCAGAGTGTGACAACTCTGGGGCCTGGAGTGAAGACAGCTCCTCCGCGAGCACATTTTTTTTCGGTCTACACCAAGACCAGGTCTACACCAAGACCAGATTTATCCCATCCTTGGGAGAATTAGCTTCCGTACCCAGTGTACTTGAAGCTCAGTTGTGTGAATCCTTCACACACTATATTTTTACATTCCGGAGGTCTCGCTACAAAAAAAATGGCGCTGCACTTCCACAAAAGACCAATTACCCTTAGTGCAACGTCACTGAAGAATCTCGTCTCCAGGTATCAGGAGTACACAAACAAAGTAGATTACCCTACCATAGACGAAGAAAGCTATGAAAAGTGCAGATCAACCATTGCACTACTACAAAGCAGCGTAAAACAAGTCAGAGAGGGAAGAGATAACCTCCAAACACTTTACAACGAAATTCGCGATGAGTATAAAAACTGTAAAAATAAGTCAGAAAGGAAGGACTTGATGCTAGAGATTGAACAGATTGAAGAGGACTCGAAACTTGTAGAAGCAATAGCTGAGGCTAACGATCTATTGTTCATGCTCACAGCACGACTAGACGAATCAAAATGCATTCGCGACAGAATGGACGTTAAGCTAGGCTACATACCACAAGGGTCCCAAAGGAGGATAAGTACGAGTTTCGATGCTCAAGAACTAGAAGAAAATCAAAATGAGGATCGTGGACAAAGCACTTCCCAGCAAGGAAGCGAAAGCACACCCTCTTCTAGTAACTCTGCAAGCACAGTAACAGATCAAGAATCATATCGGTCAATAAAACCCCCCAGAGCAACTTTGCCGAAATTTTATGGCAGATCAGAGGATTTTCCAGAGTATTGGGCCATTTTCGAGACTCTCGTTCATAAAAGTAGAGAACTTGATGTTATGGAGAAAATTCTGCTACTAAAAGAGAGCTTGAAAGGCAGAGCGCAAACTTCAATAAAAGGAATAAGACTCGTTCCAGAAAATTATGACTGGATAATTCGGACATTAAAAGAAAACTACTGCGATCAGTCAACAAATAGATCACAAGTAGTGCAGAAATTGGTGAATTTAAGACCAGTTAATGATTTTGGAAACAATTGCTCATCGGTTTTCGATCAAATCCAGGTGCTAGTCAATCAAATGGTATCTGCTGGTTATGATGTGCGCAAAACTTGCGATCCTATGTGGTGTGAGACAATATTATCCAAGTTTCCACGAGAAGTCGTAAAACCTGTATTGCTAACAAGCCAAGCAGAAGACAAACAGACAGTCGAGGCTCTTATGGGTCAGCTGAAAAAAGAGATTGCCGCCAAGGATTATGTCGACAACAGACTTGGCCAAAGGCAGAATCATAAAAATAGCACATCAAAAGACAACCATACTCATCCAAGACCCACTTCTGGCAACAGTTGCCTTTTCTGCCAGAAGGGCAATCATGCCTCAATGACTTGCCGCACAATCACAGACCAGGCGATTCGTAGAAAAATGTTAACTGAGGGTCACAGATGTTGGAAATGTTGCTCATCTAACCACAGTAGTTTTGAATGTCTAAAATCTGACTGTCCCCTATGCGGGCAAAAACACCACGTAACCTTGTGTTTCAAAAAGGATCCAATCTCTTCAGGGAATCCTAATAATTCTTGGAAAAGTAATCAAAGAAATACCAGCGGTGGTCCAAACAATCCCAGACCAGCCCAAGTACCAAGAGATGACAGAAACCCTACAAACTACGGTAACCAAAGAAAATCAAGCACCAATAACACACAAATGTGCTCAAAACTTACCGTATCAGTCACAGACAACGGAAAGATTCCCTCACAGCTTGTACTAATGACAGCGGAAGGGAATATTTGGAACCATAATGAAGGAAAGTATGAAAAAATTCTCTTTTTCTTCGATTCTGGAGCACAGAAAACGGTGATAGAAGAGCGTCTCGCTGACCGCCTTGGTCTTCCAAAACAAGCTACGCAGATCACTACTATGTCAGGCATAGGAGGTAGTATTGAAAGCTTCAAAAGTCATACTGTGAATGCCAAGTTGAGTACAGCGTTTGGAGAAGAGATAAAAATGAGGATTCAAACAAAACCAATTATCACAAACGGCTTTCCAAGTATGAATCTCAATTCCTCAGATATTGCTTTTCTGAAAACGAATGATATATATTTGGCAAATTCGAACATTCGAGGAGAACATCAACATCCTCAAATTCTCGTTGGGTTAGATTATTATCACGAATTGGTAACAGGTCCAATCAACGCCATTACAACCCCTAGCGGCCTTCGTATAGCCAAAACGGTTTTTGGACCGACAGCTTATGGAAAAGGTCTCTTGAACGTTGAAAACGTAAAGGGAAGCAAATATTACGGAATGGCTTCCATACAAGAAAATAACGGATTTGCTACTCCCAAAATGATGTCCGAACTCGATAAATCAGAAATCCCTTCTGTAAAATCCAAAAAAGACGGACAAGCTCGCAAATGTCTGTATCGATTTCCGAAAGCCACTTCATTTTGCAATGGCAAAAAATCGTATTGGACTCAGCCTAAAAGCTCGGCATGGCTGCACCAGGAGCTGTCTAGAGAAAATCGGTCATACGAAAAGACCACTCGACACCCTCTGAACAAGGAGGTCCCATCAAAAATTCATAATTTACCACAGAACAGTACGGGAGAGAATGTCGAAAAGGGCAAAAATTCAATCACGGACGTGCCGGAAAAGCAATACAGGAAACGCACAACACTTCCGCGTAAGACGAAGACAAAAGCCCTTGACTTCTTCAGAAATATGGAGTGTAATATATCGCACCCAAAATCACAACCAAGAATTCCTGTGAAGAATTCATGGCTATTTATCACGCTACTATGCATAATTTCACAAGCGGTAGCTACATCCAATCCGACCGTCATATCTTGCGCCAGTGGCCTGGTCTATATACCGCCAATGAACGGATGGTTTGAAGTATGCATCGATAACGAATGTCAAGTTATGAATAACACCACTCGTGCAATAAAATACACCTTGCCGATATCTCCAACAGAGAAAGGTGCCAAAATTCGCCTACGTACCCTATCCGAAATAGGTGTGCAGGAACAATCAAGGATTTGCTCCAGAGCAAGATTCTGCGACCACCAATATTTTCTCTCTAAGAGCATACTGGGAAATCCTCAGTGCTGGCCAGCCGGAGCAATCGCCACAGCTGCGGTTCTCCTTTATATGGTGATTGCTACCATACTTTACACCTCCTGGTTTGCGAGAAGAGTCTTAAAAACCAAAAGAAAACGCACTAATGGTGACGTCATTGAATCTACTGCCCCAGAAGAACAACGCAGGGAATCTAGAACTCAAACTTGCAGCTTTGAACTAACCCCACTTCCTGGTTCAGCTTTATCATGTATACTCGTATGCATAATATCCCCTATTGAAGCGTGCCAACACGGATTTATGCGCCACTCTGATGAGACAAATCAATGTCATCTCGAATACAGTAGAGAACTTCTCTTCAACAGTAGAGAACTTCTCTTCAACAGACTACAGTCTGAATTGTGCATTGAGATATCACATGCTAACAAGACAATAGGAGTAGCGAAGTTTGTGAAGAGAAGCGTACACTTCAGGTGCGCAAAAACAACGGAATTTTTCACTAGACCAACGAAGTTGCATGTTTACCACGTGAAAAGATGCGCGCAGGCAGGGTCAGGTACTGCCGACAAGTGTGAAATGACAAGTCCTAACGAAACCATTCCGGAACTCAGACATGCTATGAAATATCCAGGCCACACTGGCTGCATAAGCAGCTGTGGTGGGATGCTGTGCGGCTGCTTCATGCCGCTACCTTCATGCTGGTTCTACAGAATAACGCACAAGCAACTATCCAAACGCGTATTCGAAATAGTAGGATGTCCTCGCTGGATTCCGACTATCAACCTTGATATAGAAATCACCATGGCAAACCGAACGAAACTTTACACAAAAACCTTCAATCCCTAAGTCAAGAAAAGCGTCGAGGATTTTAACATCACAGTCGCGTCGATTCAGAAGCCAGCTGGTGCACTAGAAAGCAAACGCTTCGCAGTCTCAAGTAATGTTTCCTACTTATTACCACCTAACTTCGAAATTCCCGTTGCGTGCAAAAATCCTACCCAAGCTCTCACCAAGTTTTCATCATGCAACAATCGCGTTAGATGCAATTGTGGAACCTCCGTACACACATGTGAGTGCCCAAAGGATACCATCCCCAATCTTCGAAATTCTGAGCAAAATATTTTGCCGGTAGCAACACCTTATGCCAAAATATTCGTCGATAAAGACAACATTTTCGCCACTTGCAATGAAGAAGAACTAATTCTAAGGATTGAATCACAAACTTTGCGAAATTCTGCGGAGATAGTAATAAATCAGGAATGCGGATTCAAGATCTCGGAACTAGCAGGGTGCTACGACTGTGAATTGGGTGCCCACTTCACAGCTGTCTGCAAATCACCGTCACAGGCCACAGTTACAGTAACCTGCGAATCGCAGCAGTTTATGGTGCGATGTGGCCCCAAAAATGAGCAGAACGAAATCGTACTGCATTTCGAACAACCAATTGTAAACAAACAATGCAACGCACATTGCTCTGAAAACCCTACCAAATTTCGATTGAATGGTGCACTATTCTATCATGTGGAAGCCCCTTCAAATTCCATTTTCGAAGCTAAGTCACATGGCGTCGCACTACGACACCAGTGGCTGTCAGATATTAGCTTACCGAGTATTGATCCACTAATCAAAACCATTAGAAATCACTGGAAACTGACTCTAGCAGCACTAACTACCATAGTGTTGTTTTCAGCCCTAACCTACCTAGCGGGCCCGATTATAATGGTTAGTGTGATCAAAATGATTTACGTCATAGCAACAACGATAGTCCAGTTCATGGGAGGAATCATACGAAAACTTCTATCCAGAGTGTATCAAAGCGCTCGAAGAAGAAGTACGAATTCTGATACCTAACTTTTTTTCCAATTAGAAGGTCAATCAGAAATGTATATAACTATGTAAATAAATGTACAGAAGAAAAGCACACAGATTTGGACTAAACCAAAATGCCTAAAATGAGAACACCCAAGCCTCCGCCCAATAACATGATTCGGTATCGAGGCATATCAATTAAGTATAGGCTATCCAAGGAGTACCTACGGCCATTTCTCAGCTTACCCGCAAGGCACAATAAAAGAATGTTGGCGGCGCCTACCGTCTAATGATGCCCATGCGCTAATAATGCAGTAACAAACTGCACCATAAAGCACCACTCAAAGTGACAATAGAATAACGCGAAAAGGGACCATATTTCCAAATAAAAGCCCTCGAAACGCGATCAAAGCGAAAAATTGAGCTCCATAGGAGAATTTGTTGTATAAAAGGCGACCTGAAGAATAGCCAGCAACAACTGATCATGTCGTCAGATAACGTGTCCTCTCCCGACCTCCGCCAAGCCATGGAGGATCTCGACAATGTCATCCTTTCCGAGGACCTGCCAGTATCGTCTCTGATCACCCATATTCAGCAGCTGGCTGCCTGCCTACAACAGGTGGTACCTCGTCTGGAGCACCTGCAGCTCACTTCTGACGCCCTGATGGAGAGGACGGAGGTGCTACTGTTCAGAACAGTACCAAAGTCCAACTGTGTTTTCTGCACGGTCGAGGAGAACCGTGATTCTCACTTCTCCGGTCGATGTACTCGATTTGCTGATCCAGTGTCAAGGACCGTACAGGCTTCTAAGCTCAATCTATGTCTGAAGTGCTTGAAGCCCGCCCATGACGGGGATGACTGCAAGGTGATATGCGTTGGTTGTGGTCTCGGTCACAACCAGCTCCTCTGTCACAAAGGTCGTCCTCAGGGTCCACCACCAAAGCGACCTCGCTATTGAGGTCGCCGTCGCTGATGATCGTCTCTCCCCCTGCCCCTATTCGTCTGCCGTCCCCCCTAGTATTCTATCGTCAATATTCCGTTCCTGCCGTCTATGTCGAGCCGCTGTTGCCAATGTCGAGCCGCTGTTGCCAATGTCGAGCCGCTGTTGCCAATGTCGAGCCGCTGTTGCCAATGTCGAGCCGCTGTTGCCAATGTCGAGCCGCTGTTCAAATGTCGAGCCGCTGTCGTGTCGAGCCGCGGCACTCAATGTCGAGCCGCTGTCAACAGTGCCGAGCCGCCGTCATCATTGGTATCGCCGTTCGACCAAGGACAGTAGACGCAATTTTTGTGTATATTAATGTATTGTGGCCGCGCCGGGAGTGTCGTCCTCGACGACCTCTGCTCCGCTCACCTGGTGGGCGGGGCTAACGGTAAAGAGGGTTGTGCGGCTCTTTGTATTGCTTTCGCTTCAGGTTGTGCTATTAAGAGGTACCTTCCAGGGACCTCTGACTGCTGCTCGTCATAAATCCACTGAATCACCTCTTGTTTACATTGCATCTTTCGGGTCAAATCCCCGAGTCTTCTCGCACCCACGAACAGAACGACCAGAGATGAGCAAACCGGTTTTCGACCTGGAAGATCGACCATCGACCAAGTGTTTGTCGTGAGAAGAGTAATTGAATCGTGGCAGCGGTATTCGAAGCCATTACAGCTTGCTTTTTTGGACTTTGAAGCCGCGTTCGACTCTCCTCATCGTGATCGATTGCTCAATGCTCTGCGAGCAGAAGGAGTCCCGGAAAAGTATGTTCGGTTAATCGAGGACATGAACAAAGGAACAACAGCAGCAGTTCGTACACCTGTCGGATTTACGTCAGCTTTCGAGGTGAAAACAGTAGTAAGACAAGGAGCCGTTGCAGAACCTTTTCAACAGTTTCCTGCGGATGTGATCCTAACACCATCAGGACGCTCCCTTGTCGATCTGGAGTACGCCGACGACATTGTGTTATTCGCTGAAAACAACGCAAAACTGCTAAGGATTGTGAACCTCGTTTCGAAAAATGCCGCAGCCTATGGACTTCGTCTTCGTCCCGACAAATGCAAGCAGATGTGGGTCTCTCAGAGGCCTTCAACGGGAGTTTGTGTGGACGGACAACGTATCGAACTGGTGGACGATTTCTGTTATTTGGGCTGTTTGCTGAAGAACGATGGTAGTTATGCAGCGGATATTCGACAACGATGTGCGAAAGCTACGTCTGCATTTAATTCTCTAACCAAGTGTTTGTGGTCTACCAACATCGCGAAGGAAGTCAAGTTGCGCGTCTACCTATCCGCTATTCGCCCTATCATGATTTACGGATCGGATACGTGGGCAGCATCGAAGACGCAGATGGAAAGGTTGGATTTCACGGAGAGGAAGCTGTTTAGACGTTTGCTCGGATATTTTTGGCCGCGTGTATGCCATAACGAAGATCTTTACAAGGAAATCGACGCAGTACATCAACGTTTGACACAAGGGAGGTGCCAGCATCTCCCAACGCCATCACAAGCAGTAATGGAAAGTCGACCTCGACTGCTCGGGCATATACTAAGAAGAACGCCGGATCGTCTCGTACAACACGCTCTAAGAATGCTTCCAAATCCTGTCTGGAAACGGCCACCTGGGCGTAGGCGAAAGTTCTGGACGGATGTGGTTAAAGAGGATTTAAAGTCACTCTGCATCGAAAGACAGTTCAGGCGCGATGATTCGGTTCGCAGGAAATGGAATAGTGACAGCTGGATGGAATGTGTTCAAATTGTGGCTGAAGACCGTGAAAAATGGACACGGCTGACTACAAGGACGGCACGCCTCGGTGAAGATGCGGGATGACCGCGTCAGGCGAAAGCCAACCGATTAAGTCAAGTAAGTCAAGAAAGAGGAACCTAAAGTCATTAAAAAACATTTAACTTTATCTTTTTAATGGTGACCCACAACAGATAAAGACCGTCACGTCACGATTGGGCTGTGCCTGATTGGTCAACGGACCGCCATTTCGTCCTCGAAAATGTGCGGGCTGTCCCCCGAAAGCGTGCGTAGATGTGGACAAGCCCTTACTCACCTGCATAGACGAGGAAAAGATGATGAATGAAATATGGCCAGCCGAGCATTGAACCATTGTTTTTTGATATAAATGATAAGGCATGTTGAAGACAATGTTTGCAAGTAAAAGGTCGTCAAAACGATTCAGCGTTGAACAGCATCTTCTCAAACATACGCTAAGCATGATTCCGTGACAAGGCGCGCTACAGTACAAGCGCACCTCTTATGCGATACTATTCAGGTTTCACACAAGGTACAATGTGTTCTCTAGTGTTCCCGCAGCGGACCGCCATTATCATGTCTAAGGCCGTAGTTATACTCCGGCGGGACGCTGCGGAAATAGCAAGACAACTACCACTTATGTGGGTCCCAACTGTGCTGAAGCAGGCCAAAAGGAACAGTTGTCTCAGAAAAACGCGCCGGAAAACCGCACCGAGCAGTTATACACACCGCGGCACTGTATACTGTATCCTGGCGGGACCTACCCTGTTGGACATTTGCCAATTTCCATCAGCTGATTATTTTTCAGATCTAAATTTGTTAAAATATCACCAAAACGACATAATGAGCACTTCTTTGACAAGAGCGATACATTTCTAGTGACTTTCTGCCATAAACAAGTGGTAGAGGCGTGAAATATCGATGAAATACCATTGAAACGCCCGAAAATTTTTAGTCTGCAATATTGCGTCAAAGACTAAAAGACGCAATATTGCAGACGAGTCCCTGATCCACGCAGCAAGCGGCGGCAATGTCATTGCGGGACGTTCTTATCCCGCTGGTGTATAACTAGGGCCTAACCTCCCTCAAATGCGCCGAGTACAGAAAGTTGCCTCAATATTCCCGCTGTTTATACTTGTAGCATCCCGCTCACCCGAAACCGCATCCGCTTACCCGTTGAATTTCTGCCTAACCCCTCAAGATCCAGCTCTCTCCATATAGGATTCTGCACCAATCTGGCAAGGCTCCTGCAACTTCCCTATGATTAAAAATAACTTCTCCTGGGGTCCCACGGACTCCCATCGAGGTCCTGCTTATTTCCAGTCGGATTCCACCAACTTTTCCCGGTGCATGGCGCACTCCCACTTGAGTCTCGCCCCCGTTTGCCGGCGCTTGGCACATTCCCACTTGGGTCCGGCACACGTTCATCGACGCTTGGCGCACTCCAATTTGGGTCCCGCCCATTTTTCCCGGCGCTCTGCTCACTCCGTCATGGGGCCCGCCCACGTTGCCCGGCGCTCGGCGCACTCCCACGTAGATCCCGCACTTTCCACGGCGTCCGGCGCACTCCAACTTGGGTCCCGCACACGTTCATCGACGCTTGGCGCACTCCAAGTTGGGTCCCGTCCACTTTTCCCGGCGCTCTGCTCACTCCCACTTGGGTCCCACACACTTTCCACGGCGCTTGGAGCACTCACAGTTGGGTCCCGCCCACTTTTCCCGGCGCTGTCCTCACTCGCAGTTGGGTCCCACACACTTTCCACGGCGCTTGGCGCACTCACAGTTGGGTCCCGCCCACTTTTCCCGGCGCTCTGCTCACTCACAGTTGGGTCCCGCACATTTGTTTTGGTGCTGGACGCACCCCCTGATGGGTACCATACTTTTTCCTCGGCGCTTGACGAACCCTCACTTGGGTCCCGCCCACGTTGCCGGCGCTTGGCGCGTTCCCAGTTGGGTCTCGCCCCCGTTTCCCGGCGCTCGGCGCACTCCCACTTGGGTCCCGCCTGCTTTTGTCGGCGCTCTGCTCCTTCCCAATGGGGTCCCGCCTACTTTTCCCGGAGCTCTGCGCACTCTAAGTTGGGTCCCGTCTTTTTTGTCGGCGATCGGCTCACTCCCACTTAGATCCCGCAAACGTTCGTCGACGCTTGACGCACTCCCTCCCAGTTGCGTCCGACACACTTTTCTCAGCGCTCGGCGCGTTTGCGATGACGCCCACGAAACAATTTTGGCAGATTTTTCCGTTTTACTGGAAATTTACTGCCACTTCTTGGAAAAATACCTTTCTACTGGAAAACGGAAGTATTCTGGAGGATTGCATAAAAATTCGGGAGATTTATGGGGACAATTTCCCTAATGTAGCAGTAATCTGGCAGATTTTCTGTCGGATCAGCACCTAGGAGGAATTTTGTGGTAAAAACCAGCATTTTCTTGTAATTGGAAGCAAACCTCTCGTAATCCAGAGGTGAACCACCAGAAAAAATTCTGCTGAGTACCGAATCCTAAACAGAAATTTTTCGAGGGGCCAGTGCACCAGCATCATTGAGGGTCAGGACTGAGCGTAACTGAAATTTTGAATTGCATAAATCGTGAATAGTAATTTTCAAAATCCTCGTAATTGTAACTGATGAGTAATATGCTCAAACACAGCCCCAAACCTCATTAAACATGGAAACGCCTCAACTTCCCAGTGATGATCTGTATTTCAAAATAAATCTGTTTTTGATGAGTACTTGAAAAAGTGCCCCTATCCGAGCGAGTCTCTAGTCCGCAATCGCAGACACCCTCTGTGGCAGCACGCGACACGATGACAATCCTGGTGGGACCACGTCGTCCCGGCACGATCAACCTTCGTCCCAGCACGATTTCATCGCATTACATACGTGCTGCAACAGCGTTTGTCCACAACTGCGGACCGGTATTTCCTTCTGATAAGAGCAAAACTGGTCGAAAGTGCAAATCCTCTCCTATCCAACGCTTTTTTTGGTTTTCAGCGAAACTTGGCGGTGTTCGAAGTTGAAACTGAAAGTTGATGGGGATCCAGGGTACCGACTGTTTTAGCAGCCAAAGCTAAAGCCGCGAAAATTGATAGGGCAATTGAACCTACGACATATGCACTAGATTAAAATAAGCACGGGTATTCTCAATAGAGCGAGATTTGTATATTTTTTCCCAACCTCTGACAAGGTGCTTCTATGGCTGTCAACGACGGCTAATTTGGATTTTGTTCTTTTTTATCGGTTTTTGGAAACGGAATAAAAATAAATAGGTGGCAAAATGAGTATTACTCAAAGGGGTGAAGTAAATATCAAATAGCAGCAAGTTTTTTTTGGCTCATACTCGTTAGGGCGGAAAATGTCGAAGTAACAAATTCACGAAAAGCGAAAAAAAAGCTAGGAATCACGCCTAATCGAGAAATTCCGCGAACACTATTACCAACTCAGACAGTAACACTGATGGAATCGCTGGAGCCTGGGCCGAACAACTTCCATCGCGCCTCTTCACTGTGGACACCCAGCGAAGACGCGACGCGACGTCGCGTGATCGAGGCGTAGGCTGATTATAACATCGCGTCGCGAATGAACTCTGAACGGGGCCTGACGAAAAAAAAACTCTGAACGGGGCCTGCTCGTGACGCGCTGGCGTTGTATGCATAGCGCATTAGAGCCGCTGTGAGTGGCATCAGACAGCTGCTAGTATAGAAACTATACGTATCGATTTTGCCCTCCGCCACCCATGAACCCTATCTGAGCGGAATATTAAATTATTGAGCAGTTCAAAAGCTTTCGACGTCATTTTTAAAAACTGCCTCTCCAAAGCAGTAGCGTCGCAAAACTCTGAATCCTGTAGGCTCGTGGTTAAATTATTTCATTTATTCGAAAATATTTGATTTTCGATATTCATTCATTCGAAATAGAGATTCGAATATATTCATTCATTCGTTCATTCGAAAATTTTGAAGTCGAATATATTCATTCATTCATTCGGTCCGTTTAGTCAAAAAGCACAACTATAATATTCAGCGGCAGCCCCGTAGCGGCTCCGCGATCGGTCGGTGAGCCTTTACAAAAATATGGCAGAATGCGAGTAACTGGAATAAAATTAGTTATGAGTTATAATACAACTTACCGGTGCCTACGCACAAAATTGCGCACCTACGGTTGTCACGTTCTCTGTCTGACAGCCACCGGGGCTATACTCTGAGAAAATTGTTGCGACTCCCCCGTGACTCTTCCGGCTCGGAGCCTGCTGGCGCCAAGCCGGAGGAGATGCGGGGCAGAACCGCGGACGACTCTTCATGGACCAAATCGCGGTGAGGTCGCGGAAGAGTCTCGGGGGAGTCGCGGTAGAGTTGCGGAAGCGTGAACCTCGGAGAAGACGCGGAAGAGTTCAGGGTCGCGGGACAGTCCGGGATCGCGATGGAGTCGCGGGGCAGTAGCGGAAGAGTCGCGGCAATATTTCTCAGAGTACGCGTTACTGCGACCAAGGAGACACGGGATGTACCTCACACCTGGGTAATTGAACTGGCGACAATCTTGTTTGACCAGACAGTAAACGCGGGGTCGCTGAAGCATCCCCGCGGGGCTGGCGCGTTTTTAAAACGGGACCGTTGCGGTACTATCGCTGCAATATCGCGGAGCTGTCGAGGCTCAAGACACTGCAATACCAGACTATCGATGTTTTGGCCGAATCCGTTCAGCTGTAAAAACCGAATCTGCCGAAGCCCAGAAAGTACAGAAATGGACGTCAATTTGCTAAACAGGACTCATAGCAACCCCTCGAAGCTAATGCTTCTGGGGTAGTCATTGTAGATTAGTGTGCTCCATTGCTCCAGTCCGTATTTCAAATAACTGTTTCTCTGAAAAGGGAGGGTTTGGGAAGCTAAACTACCAGTATTGCGTATATGCCAGCCTATCCCACCCATGGAGCACATTGTACGATGACGCAATATTTCACGTAATCCAAGCGTGTGGTATCCCCGAATCAGGCGTGGGGTGAACAGGTCGAGGTCGTTCTTTGATAGAGGGTGCTTTCGAAGGCTGATCAGAAAAAAAAGAAGTTCTAATGAAATGATGCTCATGCTTTTGATTATTTTCAAAAATTCGAATATGTCCAATAAAGTAGTCGAATTTCGAATATTATTCGAAAGTCTGTTTTTGAAACATTCGAATTTCGAATATTATCCGCTTTCTTTCTTCGGAACCGTTTTCTACGAAGTATTCGAATTTCGAATATTATTCGAAAATCAAAATTTTCGAATTTTGAATGATTCGAAATTTGAAAAATCATTCGAATAATTTTCGAATAATACAATTTGGTCCGAAGTACAGTATAAACATACCTTATTTGAGGTTTACAGGAAAAACGGTCTTCGCGTTTTCATCGGAAATTGATTGAACCGGCGTCCATTGCAACAATAATGTTGAAGGATAAAAACGAGCCATGACTTACTTGACTTAATCGGTTGGCTTTCGCCTGACGCGGTCATTCCGCATCTTCACCTAGGTGTGCCGTCCTAGTAGTCAGCCGTATCCATTTTTCACGGTCTTCAGCCACAATTTGAACACATTCCATCCAGCTGTCACTATTCCATTTCCTGCGAAACGAAACATCGCGCCTGAACTGTCTTTCGATGCCGAGTGACTTAAAATCCTCTTTAACCACATCCGTTCAGAACTTTCGCCTACGCCCAGGTGGCCGTTTCCAGACAGGATTTGGAAGCATTCTTAAAGCGTGTTGTACGAGACGATCCGGCGTTCTTCTTAGTATATGCCCGAGCAGTCGAAGTCGACTTTCCATTGCTGCTTGAGATCGCTTTAGGAGATGATGGCACCTCCCTCGTGTCAAGCGTTGATGTACTGCGTCGATTTCCTTGTAAAGATCTTCGTTATGGCATACACGCGGCCAGAAATATCCAAGCAAACGCCTAAAAAGCTTCCTCTCCGTGCAATCCAACCTTTCCATCTGCGTCTTCGATGCTGCCCACGTCTCCGATCCGTACATCATGATAGGGCGAATAGCGGATAGGTAGACGCGCAACTTGACTTCCTTCGCGATGTTGGTAGACCACAAACACTTGGTTAGATAATTAAATGCAGACGTAGCTTTCGCACATCGTTGTCGAATATCCGCTGCATAACTACCATCGTTCTTCAGCAAACAGCCCAAATAACAGAAATCGTCCACCAGTTCGATACATTGTCCGTCCACACAAACTCCCGTTGAAGGCCTCTGGCGGCATACTTCGAAACGAGGTTCACAATCCTTTGCAGTTTTGCGTTGTTTTCAGCGAATAACACAATGTCGTCGGCGTACTCCAGGTCGACAAGGGAGCGTCCTGATGGTGTTAGGATCACATCCGCAGGAAACTGTTCTGCAACTCTACGCATGATGTCATCAACGGCGAAGTTGAAAAGAAAAGGTTCTGCAACGGCTCCTTGCCTTACTCCTGTTTTCACCTCGAAAGCTGACGTAAACCCGACAGGTGTACGAACTGCTGCTGTTGTTCCTTTGTTCATGTCCTCGATTAACCGAACATACTTTTCCGGGACTCCATCTGCTCTCAGAGCATTGAGCAATCGATCACGATGAGGTGAGTCGAACGCAGCTTCAAAGTCCAAAAAAGCAAGCTGTAATGGCCTCGATAACCGCTGCCATGATTCAATTATTCTTCTCACGACGAACACTTGGTCGATGGTCGATCTTCCAGGTCGAAAACCGGCTTGCTCATCTCTGGTCGTTCCTTCACGATGTTTGATAAGTCGCTCGAGAATGATACGTTCCAAAACCTTGTACATGACACGAAGTAGAGAGATTCCTCGGTAGTTCCTAGGATCCGTGACGGATAGCTTCTTGTGAAGAGGTACGATGATCGCATGTCTCCACAAATCGGGTATCCTTTTGCTCATCCATATGGTACGGATCGTGTTGGTCATTTCACGAATCCCAGACAGAGGAAGAGCTTTCAGCATTTCAGCAGTGATGTTGTCATCTCCACCTGCCTTTCCATTCTTCATTTTCCGGACACTTCAGACTCAGTCGGCGGTTCCTCACTGACATCGTAATTTGCTCTCTGAACATGCGGGAGCTCAGGTACTGATGGCGCTGGACGATTCAGTAGTGAACTGAAGTAATCCTTCCATATTGGCAGCGTCGCATCACCAACTGCAACTCCATTGGTAGTGTTCAAGACAGGAGAACATCTCTTCATCTTCCCGCTATACTGTCGCAGCAACGTGTAGGCTTTCTTCGGATTCTTCTCCTCCCAAGCCTTCTCGAACTCCTTAGCTCTACACGTCCACTCTCGTTCGCGGTCACTTTGAAGCTGCCGACGCTACTTCCTCCTCAGACGCTTCTCCTCCACGAAGTTTCCTGCAGTTCGGAGAGCACATACTCTGTTGTAGGTAGATGTTGTTTCTTCTGAGACGTAGGCGAACTTCTTCTAAGGTTGTACAACCGGGAGTGCCTCTTTCGAAGCGTCCTGGATGCACTTGACAAAAGAATCCGCGTCGCAAGGTTTCTTCTTAGTCCGTACTCCGATGTGAATAGAAACGCGTTGTCGAAAATTCCTTCTGCACTCTTCATCTCTGAGACTTGTCATGTCAATCCTCTGGAGAGGCTGAGCCCCTCGCTTCCTCTTATGAATCCTCGCAGTGAAGTTCAACAGAACAGGACGGTGAACCGAATCGAATGCGACATCCCACACAGCTCTAGATCTTCGAATGTCCGATACTGGAATATTCCTCGTCAGGACATAGTCAAGCTGTAGTTTCAAAGTTGTCATCTTCCGCTTCCCCTGCTCTTCTGGAGATAGCTGGGTTGGTCCCTGCCACGTAAGCTGATGGCGGCGATGATTCCTCTTGAATGTCGATGCAATAATCAGACCACTGCGTTCACAAAAGTCGACAAGGCGGTAGCCATTGTCCGATGTTTGTTCCACTGGGTAGAACCATTTACCGAGTACTTGATCCTCATAAAACGCATCCTTCGAATTGTCTTCGGCGGTTTCAGTGGGCGCATGAGCACTCACTATCCACAGATTGAACCCTCTGTGATCCCGCAGTCGTACGAATGCATTCCGGCACGACCTTGAACCAAAATCCTTGACCATACCATTGGAATCCTTCCTTACAGCTATTGCACAGCCTCCCACTCTCCCATCGTCAGCGTTACCGCAGTAGATGATGTACTCTCCGACGTTGATGACGGGTCTATCCTTGAGGCGGGTTTCCTGCAAAGCAGCAAACGGTGCATGGAAATAGCTCAGAAGTCTGGATAGCGCAGTTTTTTGGATATCACTCGACAGCGATCGACAGTTCAGAGTGGCGAAATTGTGGCTTGTGGCCAAAGACTTCATGACTCCTTAGGTACGAATCCTAAGGTGTTATGGACCAGAGGCCTTAGTGTGCCGGACGGCGACACCTTTATGCAATGTGTGGGATACTTTCGCGATATAGTTGTGCACGCCATATCGTTCGAACGTTCCCTGTGTACACTCCAACGTCTGCTGGGTTCAGTAGAAGCAGGGGCACCAACGAGCAGGTACCAACAGACTTGTATACACACCCCCAAAACGAGCCCTATACGGCCCCGCTCACTCACTCAACGGCCAACACGGAAATGGGCGGGTAAGGCATAACGCATATAAAGCCAAGGTTGCTCGGATGCGTACGGACAAAGTAAGCAGCAGAGCGGTTGGTCATGGCAAAATACAACATTGATGAGGAGATTTTGACATGATAAGCGCGATAAGCCTCACTTCGACCAGCTCAAAATGAGCGGCCTAGTCTATCAGTTTGAGGGCCGTATAGGGTTATCTACAGGCTATAAAACGGCGAAATTCACATGGTTCCTACGCGTGCTGATGCGGAGCGGAGTTAAGAGACAGTGAGAGAGCGGGGGGCAGACGGAGGCAGAGGCGTCGCACGCGCCGCTCGCGCCTCGAATGATGTGAATCACGACGTTTTATAGAGGGTATGACTTGTTCTTAGCCGTTCTTCCGCCATCATTGTTGAAGTGGATCCCGGTACATCCGATTTTCGATGAGAACTTGAAAGCCGTTTTTATCGTGAACACTGCCTTTAACGTGTACCGCGACGCTAAATTGCAGTTCGGCAAAATAACATATTAAAATCGTGTACCAATCATGTTTCTAATCACTGGAGAGATTAACAATCTTGTGTCTCATTGTACCTTCTGCCTAATCTCGGCTAATTGATATCCAGTTCCAGGACCAGCTTAGCAAGCCGGCTTGGTCACGTTCTGGGTGGGCGGCTAACCCATAACAGTCGTTTCGCCCACCCGCACGACGAAGCTCGGCCACCCGCTGCGGTGGATCCCTTACTCAGAACCTCGGTACGCGCTGCCCGCCGCATTCACACGCATCGGGTGATGGTCGTAGTAATTTGCAGCCGCAAGATAGGCGGGGGAAACTCCATGTTTCGTCCATTTGCGCGCGTTGCTCCCCCCGTCCGTCCAATCACGTGCGCCGCTGATCCTCCGTTTCCCCACCTCTCTTGCGGCTGAAACACATTACGACCTGTGCGGAAAAAAATTTTTGGAAACAGAAAATTTAGTTCGACAGAAAAAAATCTTCAAAAATGTGCAGAAAACAGAAAACAGAAAATTTTTCAAAAATCAATCAATAGTGCTGAGCGTACAGTATTTGAGATTTTTTACGGCATTAAACTTTTTGCACATTTGTTCCGTAATACGTGGTTCCTTTGCACAATATCCGAAGGCCAACAGTTCTCCAGATGAAGGAATGTAGACATCCGAGAGAAGCAGATTATAACTGTAAAATGTCCCTCTAACCTCCCCTCTGCTTGGACAATAACACTCGATTACTTGATCAGAATCTCATTATGTGCAAAGAGAACATATATTCGGTGGGAGCAGACCTGCCCACCCTAGTGTACATATTTTGACGATAATTTCGAGATAATTGCTGGGTTGAACACGGTACTACTCCTTAACGCCCTAGAGTCATGCGCGTTCCGCGCGGGAGTGTCGTGTGAGTATAAATGTCATAGCGCGCCGCTCGCTCCATCGTGGCGGGTTCGCTCTTAACTCTGTAACAGTTGGAATGAGTTAAAACACGAAGTTAGAAATTGCGTGAATGGCACAGTTGGGACAAAACTTTACCCTAGTCCACGTTAGCGGTGACACTGGAGTATTGTCCGTGCCTGCCCACGTTCAGAAACTTTTCACACTCGAACGCCGCGCCAGAGCGGGTACCATTAGCTGGCGCTAAGTAGTATTGAAGCTCTTCATTTTTATTATACAATAAAATTGGCGTTTTCGCATCATTTTACGGGATAACATACATTCTGTGGGATTCGTCAACGGTAAACCCCTTTATAAGGGTTATCACTATAAGATAAAGATGAAGACTCGGCTTCCTCAATCCCTATCGGAATATGCAGCACATTTGAGGTCTATGCCATAGAAACTTGGATGCTTTTCGGGGCTATGCAGTGGCATGCGTGGGTCAGCCGACTTCCTAGTCAGATCCTTCATCTCCTTACATGCTGCCGAGATGTCGTACGTTTGTGCCGTGGCAATGGGGAGAAAAGAAGACCACCTCCGTGCAAACCGACGTCAATCCCTCCGCGGAGAGGGTTTTTGTCATGGGAGAGAAGCTGGCTGGCTGCAGCTCTCCTGAGGATTCTTCTACATATGGCCGGCGTCGAAAGGAATCCAAGACCCGCGAAGAAGAAAAAGTACCCATGTGCCACATGCGACAGAGATGTCACCTGGAATGGGACCAGCGTCCAGTGCTTTGGATGCCAAAAGTGGGTGCACTTCTCTTGTTCGGGTCTCAGTTCTGCGAGGCACCACAATTCTTCCTTTCGTTGTATTGTGTGCTCCGCCTCCAGTAACTCAAATTCCTCATCTATCTACCGCTGCCTATCTATTGTACACATCAATCTAAACGGCCTTTGCGACAAGCTTTCTGAATTATCTCTTTTTCCCCGTACTCATCACCCGGATGTTGTCATGGCTCAGGAAACCAAACTCTCTCCCTCTGCTACCTCTCGTCATCCAAACATCCCGGGCTATACTGCTTATCATACTCCTAGGACATCTCAAGGAGGCGGAGTCTCTACTTTTGTTCTGTCCTCTCTTCCCTCTCACATAATTCCAAACACTCCAGTGGATGGAACTCTGGAGTATATCCTCATCCATCTATCTCTGAAAACACTACTTTCTCTTTTTAAAATATACATCCCTCCTTCTACCTCTTGTCCATCAACAAACAATCCTATCCCACTTCTCAAGCAGCTAAATGACTGCTCTCTATCTCCCTCAGTTTTGCGGGTGACTTCAATGCGCACACGTTCTGCTCGTCGCTTGATTCTGATGCTAGAGGAAATGACGTAGAAGAATGAGCGGAGGAGTGCGATCTGGTTATCCTAACTGATGACCAGCCCACTCGTCTCCCTGCCTTCGGCCGATCTTCCAGCCCAGACATCTCCCTTGTCTCTTCTAATCTCTCTAATGCCTGCTCTTGGTCTACATCCACAACTCTTTCCAGTGATCACATTCCGGTCTTTGTCAATATCGATCTCTCTAACTCTCTTGCTCCCTATACAGGTGTTCGTCATCGTTCTTATCTCAATTTAGGCCTTTCAGACTGGAGCCTGTTCAGGGAGGTTGCACTCCGCCAAGCAGCCGAATATCCGTGGAATGGTGATGTACACCAGGAGCGCCAGTTATCTGATGCTATCTTGAAGGCTATGAAAGCTGCGATCAATGAAGCTCGCGTCAAGACCTTCTTTCCCAATGTCACCAGGGAGACACTGCAGAAGATAAGAACAAGGGACTCAAAGAGAGCTGCAGATCACCTTGACCCAGACATCGCTCAGCTGGATAATGAGATCAGGAGGGATCTTGACAGGCACAAGAAGGAAACTTAGGAAAAGTTAACTGCAAAGATGAACTTCAGAAATGATGCAGCAGCAACGTGGAAGGCTTTGAGAAGGATCTCTGGAAAGAGCACCCCCGCCAACAATTCCACGATTGAATTTGAAGGTGGAGTCTTCAAGTCAGAGAAGGAGGCCGCAAATGCTCTTGGGAAGCATTTTTTCATCACAAGAACTAAAAGAGAGAAGCAGAGTAGAATAACTGTCCGAGAACTCTGTAAATTGCCTCTCATGGATGTAGATGAAGCAGTCAAGCCTGCACAGGTCGAGAAGGTGATGAAGGAGATGAGTAACTCGAAGGCAATAGAGCCAGACGGTTTGAGCCCAGCAGTCCTGAAGAGACTGCCCAGTGAACTACTGCCCCTTCTTGCTGATGTCATAAACACATCGTTTTGTTCATGTACTTTACCCCAAAATTGGAAAGTCGCTCGCGTTATACCACTGCCGAAGCCGGGAAAATCACCATCCACGGCTAAAGGGTACCGGCCGATCAGTCTCCTCTCACCCATTGCCAAAGTTGCCGAAAAACTGGTTGTGGAGGAGCTTGCCGAGCATAGCAGCCAACAGCAGCACCAACATGGTTTCCGTAAATTACATTCCACCACTACGGCCTTGTTGCAAATTGTGAGCTATGTTCTGGACGGCTTCAATTCCCAGAAACCCCAGCGTACTGTTGGTGTGGCCCACGACTTAACCAAGGCATTTGACACTGTCAATCTAGGCCTACTATCAGAGAGTCTGTTAAAGTCTACCATTAAGCCTTGGCAGAAGCGGTGTATAACTGCTTTTACTAAAGGACGTCGGGCAAATGTGCTATTTCAGGGACATGTTTCCAATAGCATCCACATAGCCGCTGGTGTCCCTCAAGGAGGAGTTTTATCGCCTGCACTTTTCAGTTTATATCTAGAAGATCTTCCCGTTCCCCTCCCCCATCAAGGTCGTTGCATACGCGGATGATATTACTATTCTATGCCGAGATCGCGACATGAAGGTAGCCGCCAGTAAGATCAATGACTACTTGATCGAGTTGAAATGTTTCTTCTATCGCAAAAATGCTCACAGTCTCTGCCTCCAAATCATCCGTCACCGTCTTTTCCACTGATAATGTAGAGCACAGTGCCCATCCCATGGTGAAATGGGACGAAACTCAATTGCCCCCCCCCCTCAATTCCCCAAGCTACTTGGACTCGTGTTGGATTCTTCGTTGAAGTTTCATAAGAACACTGAGCAGAAGCAAGCCACAGTGAAAACAAGACTCAACGTCCTATGTGCTCTCGGCAGAACGTCCTGGGGGTGCAGTAAAGAAACGATCCTGACCACGTATAAGGCTATTGTGCAACCCGCCTTCGAGTATGCTGCGCCAGTCTGGCAGCACATCGTGTCGGACACATCTTGGTCCAAGCTGCAGCGCGTTCAAAATTCTGCTCTGCCAATTGCGACGGGCTGTCCTAGAAGCTCTCCAATTGAGCACTTACACGCCGAAGCTCGCATATTGCCAGTTAGAGACCACTACCAACTCCAGGCGCAGCAAATGTTCATTAACATCGTTAAGCAGCCAAATCATTCGTCGCGAAGAGTACTAAACCCAGTAAGAGAGAGATGCATCAGAAAGCAGTTAGCCGATGCTCCCTCGAAAGTAGATGTGCAGAGATGGACCGAAGCACAACAAGAACGCCTCCGTCTCTTGCGCGCGGAGCATGCCCGATTCGTGAAGGAACACTTGAGCAGAGTTGCCATAAACTCCATCCTGGGAGTCGTACCTCCGAACGTTAGCGAGACCGAGATGGAACTTGGCAGGTGTGCCAGGTGCACCCTTGCCTCGTTACGCTGTGGACACTCCCCCATGCTGATGTCATATCTGCATAGGATCGATGACAGCAAGCCTGACGAGTGCCCAGATTGCGGTGGCCAAGGGCTTACTACTGCACACCTGTTCAACTGCCCGAGGAGACCGACTACATTGATGACAATGAATTTGTGGATGAATCCAACGCTAGCGGCCGAGTTTCTGAAGCTGTGACGAGACCCCTGTCCGTGGCTGCAAAGAAGAAGAGATCTCCTTGCATGCATCTAATACTGATTCGAGGACTCCGTAGAGATGGTAGATCTGGTTGACCCTGGGCGTGGAACGAGCCCTGCCGTGTCGAGCGAGCAGCGGCACATCCTGCCACTACACCACCCCCGCTAGGGTAACCACCATAGCCAGATAGACGAGTTAATCATAAGGTACTGCAGAGAATGCGGATGAGGTTTTTCGAACCGTCTACCGTTGTCGCACGTATGTGTTTATCTTCTATGAGTCCGGCCCCTTGTGTCTTGAGTAAATTTGCAACAAGTCGCAATTCACGGTTTTTTCTGTTTTCTGCCCAATTTTGCCTATTTTTACAGAAAAAATGGCCAAAAATGGGCAGAAAACAGAAAATTCCGCACATCCCTGTTACGGATACCGGAATAAACCTAAGGCAATCGCGGGGTCGGTGGCCGGTTAAAACGCCCAATCAAATTGATCGGATCTGGCTGATCGGCGGATGTCTCGGCATGACTCATAACTGCCGAAGTTTTCGTGGTTATGTCTCATATCTGGCGGAGTTTTCGGGGCAACATGTTGTAGTGTCCGCACTGTTTTTTCTCTAGCACTCTCGTGTAAAGCGCGGGAATGGCAGCCCACAACGTATACGCTGCGCTGAAATGTAAGGTGTTTTTGCTTGTCACGGTTGACATTGCTCGGGATATCGACGCCCTGGCGGGCGTCGGTGGGAAGGTTGAAATGCCAATCCTGCCTCCGACGCCCGCGACTGCAGAAGTGGGAGGTGATCAGGCGAAACTTCCTGTGTAAACACGTGGGTGTGACGTCACACTGAGTGGTAGGTAGGAGGTGATTAGGCAGAGCTTTCGATGTGAACGGGTTAACTGTGACGTAGGGTCGATGGGAGATTGACACGCGGGGTTTTCGGGCCTTGCCCGCCCCTTTTTTCGTTTCGAGCGGCAGCACGCAACCTGTTCAACTCCTCTCAACCTGCCACCGACCCCGCGAGTGTGTGAGACGGTATATTCTATTCTCGTCTCGTGCTACAATCCAAAAGCCACTGAACCCCCTATAATCAGTAAGGTCTATAGAGGTAAAATAGGGTGTTCAATGACGCTTGTCTGTTTTATGCTTCTGCCAAACAGGTTGTTAAGGTGGAAGTTTTATTGGCCTGTCGTTTCGACTAGATCGTCGTTTTCAAAGGCCTGAAAATAGGTCAGAGCCAACTTTGTGATCTACTCCCACAGACTATCGACACTAAGGTACTCACACCATAGTGAGGAGTAAAACCACACGCACACGCACCTACACGCGTACAATCTGTTCTCGGATGTGCTCAGCTGGCTATTGTGAACCACTATGGTGTGAGTACCTTAGTGTCGATAGTCTGTGGGAGTAGATCACAAAGTTGGCTCTGACCTATTTTCAGGCCTTTGAAAACGACGATCTAGTCGAAACGTCAGGCCAATAAAATTTCCACCTTAACAACCTGTTTGGCAGAAGCATAAAACAGACAAGCGTCAAGACATTTCAAGGTTTCAAGAAAGTCGGACATGGACATTATTAAGAGTGTTCAATGTTCAGCCTCTCACAGTGAGTATTCTTCAGATTGTATGTAAACGATTTCCGAGTCTTAAAGCATCTGTAGCAGTACTATGCGACTTGATAACTGCCGTCTAGGCCAAAAATCTCACCCGCCAAGTTGAACTAAAATGTTTCATCCGTCTGGAACGAATCTGGAAAGGCACATGACAGAATATTACTGCTCTTTACAGCTGTGCCAATGGTTGCCGTAGGCCCGTGTGCTCTGGCAATTGAGGGCGTCGACGCGACGACCAATTGCGGTGTCACCCGAATCTGCTCCAAGGCGTCGTGGGACATCCGAAATGCGATGGTAGCGCGGGAGACCCGATATTTGCGGAGCATCCCAGTGGCCATCGCGGGTGACCCGAAGATGCTGAAGTCGCCGTGGGCTATTAACAGGGTTGTGCGGAAACCAATTTCAAGATTTCCGGAAACGGAGCCGGAAGAAAAATGGCTGAAAATCGCCGGAAATGGAAATCCGGAAACGGAAGTGAACTAAAAATTATAGTATGATTAAATGGTAGGTTTCGTCGCTGCTCATGGCATGCAGATGTACTTCTGTAGCTTGTGATCTCAGTCTATTCCCTCAAGCACAAGGGGGGCTGCAGTCTAAAACTGCAAGCGAGCCGAGTAGAACTATATTTGAAGAATGAAAGGAAGACGTGCTGCTGCTGCAGGTTCTCCTAGTTAGTTGAAAATAAGTCTGCTCGAGCAACTCCTCTTCTAGAGTGCTGCTGATTTCTCTGATGTCGAGTTTCTACCTTCGACTGCTTTTTCCAGTGCGATCGGTGTTCTACGACGGCAGCGGGCACATACGTATGGCACCCACCATTGTTGAGAGAGCAGTTGTCCGTTTGAGGCCGATACCAGAAGGTGATCTCAAGTACTCAATTTTCCGGATAACAATCTTGGACGCTGAAAGTGTGGTCCCTACTGCACATCACGAGAAAAGATTTCTTATAGTGGACCGAGGCGAGGATGATGCCTTTGTTGCGTACCTTGGCGAGGTTGGCGTACTTGCTGCCAGCCATTACAAGGATCGCAACTCTAGCTCCGGTAGGAAGAGGGGAAGGCTCAAAGACTCTCTTCATTTGAATAACGTGCTGCTGCTAGCAACACATGTAATGAGGGGTCGCACTCCGGGCCGACATCGAGTTGAACCTCTCGTAGGCAGCAACAGGTGCTGCTAGGTGCAGCACAAGCTGCCGATGAGAAGTGGTCAAAACCCCGCATGCGTTGGCAGCACGCGCTGCTGAAAACGAGGAGTTGGGGGCTATGACGTGAAAATTCTATGGCGCTGAAGTTGAACCCCGCGAGTGCGTCAGTAGCTAGAGAGACGAAGAGGAAAAGTTTCTACCTCTCTGGTCCTTCAATCGGAGGACTCGATTGTAACAAAGTATGGTATTGCTGCATGAAAGGGTAATGGCTAGCCAACAGTTCAGCGCTCCGAAAATTTGTGTTGAAGAGTTGTAAAGGCAAACTGTGATGGTTTTCAACTGAGATGAGACTGTTTACCACGGTTCGACTGCAAGATAACACCAATTACTCACCCGCGCAACAGTACCCAAAGTATCTCTTCTGTAGCCGCCAAAGTCAAGCTCACGTTGGAATCGTGCCGTGCGTTGATGGGGGGTGGGCGTATACCGTGTGACGGTTGAAAAAAGCGGGACACCGATCCAAGCGATCAGGACTAGACTCACGCTGTGATGATCGCAGAGGTACCGCGACTTTGTGCGCTGGGGAGGCGACCATTCACCTTGTAGTACCATTTTCTTCCGCTTCCAGGACCAAAAACCCGGAAACGGAACGTAACAGCTCAGAAAGAACCGGAAATACGGAAACGGAAGAGTTCCGCACAGCCCTGGCTATTAACCTAGCCTTTTCAAATTGGTGCATTTCGTGATCTAATCGAGTTGTGTTATAGCTACTCCACCCGTGCAGACACCATGAACTGCAATATTGCTTTCCATTCACTTTAATTCTCCACCTCAATTTGCTGCCGCGAAAACAGCGTATAATATAATTAAATCTTTATTTTCCACTTGAAAACGCTTTCAAATGTTCACTAAAATGTGCTCATCAGCATTATTATTATATAAGAGATGAGTACATAAGCGCAAAGGTGAAAATATAAGATAGTTATTAGGGCTGTTGCCGATTCGACAGTTGACACAACTGAAACAAGCGTCGAATAATGTGTGCCGTCTGTAACCACACACACTACACGGCACTTACGCTCAAATTTCTAAATTGTCCCCTGTTGAGAAAAATGTTTTCTATAGAACTATTCTGGAAATTTAGCTTCCTGGCAAAAGTAACGATTTGGCAATGCCATTTAGAAGTCAAAAAAAAGTTTCAAAAATGTCTTAAAATATCTTCAAAAAATGATTTGGCGTAAAATAGCCTGGAGTAATAAAAAAGCTAGGAAATGAAGTGAAATAGCCAAAAATACGATTTGGTGGTCAATCATTCCTCAAGCTTCTCCGTTAAACTTATCAAAGCTAAATCAAGGGCTAATTGAATTGGAGCGTTGCTTCTACGTAAAATTTCTACGTTCGCCCCGAACTGAAATTTAGAAAAACGGGTGCGCGCGTGGCCGATTCAAAACCAAATCTGGTGTGAGCTTTGCGCGCACTACAATAGTGGTGGGTTTGAAGGAATACGTGGTGTTTTTTGTCGAATACAACGCTTTAAGCGGGGGTGAGTATTCATGTAGTGGAATGGTTCCAAATGATCGTTTTAGGTGGGGTCTCACTATAGTTGTACACGAACGAAATTTTTGAAAAATTTTCGAAAGATTTTTCGAAATTTTTTTCGTTCGTTCAAAATTTCGTCGAACGAAATTTTTTCAAATTTCGTTCGTTCGAAATTTCGAAAAAACGAAAAAATTTCGATTTTCGTTGGTTCGAAATTATTTCGAAAGAAAACGTTTCAATTTTCGTTCGTTCGAAATCCGATTTTTCGAATTTTTTTCGAAATTCGTTCGTTCGGAATTTTTTCGAACAAATTTCATAAAAAAGTTCGAAATTTTTTACAAATTTCGAAAAAATTTCGAAATTTTCGACGAGTTTCGAAAAAAATACGAAATTTCGAAAAAAATTGAAATTTCGATTTGTTTTGAATTTCGTTCGTTCGACCTCCGAAATTTCGAAAGTTTTTCGAAATTCGTTCATTCGAAATAGTTTCGAACAAAATTTTCTCAATTTTCGTTCGTTCGAAAATATTTCAAACGAAAAAATTTCGATTTTCGTTCGTTCGACATTTTTTTTCAAAATTGTACAACTATAGGTCTCACTATGGAACTACTATTACCCATACCAACCATTCCTCATGAAATGATGTTTTCTAATACCGTAGTTGGACACTGAGTCCGAATATTGTAATTGTTTATTACAGGGTAACCCTGTAATAAACAGGGTTACCCTGTAATAAACAATTGGGGGTGTGTATACAAGTCTGTTGGTACCTGCTCGTTGGTGCCCCTGCTTCTACTGAACCCAGCAGACGTTTGAGTGGATCCGTACCTAAGGAGTCATAGAGTCTTTGGCCACAAGCCACAATTTCGCCACCCTGAACTGTCGATCGCTGTCGAGTGATATCCAAAAAACTGCGCTATCCAGACTTCTGAGCTATTTCCATGCACCGTTTGCTGCTTTGCAGGAAACCCGCCTCAAGGATAGACCCGTCATCAGCGTCGGAGAGTACACCATCTACTGCGGTAACGCTGACGATAGGAGAGTGGGAGGCTGGGCAATAGCTGTAAGGAAGGATTCCAATTGTATGGTCAAGGAGTTTGGCTCAACGTCGTGCCGGAATGCATTCGTACGACTGCGGGATCACAGAGGATTCAATCTGTGGATAGTGAGTGCTCATGCGCCCACTGAAACCGCCGAAGACAATTGGAAGGATGCGTTTTATGAGGAACTCAATACGTTGCTGGCCAGGATACCTTGTCAACATGCTGTTGTCGTGGGGATTGACGCAAATGCGAAGATGGGACTTGATCAGGAATCCGAAGTACTCGGTAAATGGTTCTACCCAGTGGAGCAAACATCGGACAATAGCTACCGCCTTGTCGACTTTTGCGAACGCAGTGGTCTGATTATTGCATCGACATTCAAGAGGAATCATCGCCGCCATCAGCTTACGTGGCAGGGACCAACCCAGCTATCTCCAGAAGAGCAGCGGAAGCGGAAGATGACAACTTTGAAACTACAGCTTGACTATGTCCTGACGAGGAATATTCCAGTATCGGACATTCGAAGATCTAGAGCTGTGTGGGATGTCGCATTCGATTCGGATCACCGTCCTGTTCTGTTGAACTTCACTGCGAGGATTCATAAGAGGAAGCGAGGGGCTCAGCCTCTCCAGAGTATTGACATGACAAGTCTCAGAGATGAAGAGTGCAGAAGGAATTTTCGACAACGCGTTTCTATTCACATCGGAGTACGGACTAAGAAGAAACTTTGCGACGCGGATTCTTTTGTCAAGTGCATCCAGGACGCTTCGAAAGAGGCACTCCCGGTTGTACAGCCTAAGGAGAAGTTCGCCTACGTCTCAGAAGAAACAACATCTACCTACAACAGAGTATGTGCTCTCCGAACTGCAGGAAACTTCGTGGAGGAGAAGCGTCTGAGGAGGAAGTTGCGTCGGCAGCTTCAAAGGGACCGCGAACGAGAGTGGACGTGTAGAGCTAAGGAGTTCGAGAAGGCTCGGGAGGAGAAGAATCCAAGGAAAGCCTACACGTTGCTGCGACAGTATAGCGGGAAGATGAAGAGATGTTCTCCTGTCTTGAACACTACCAATGGAGTTGCAGTTGGTGATGCGACGCTGCCAATATGGAAGGATTACTTCAGTTCACTACTGAATCGTCCAGCGCCATCAGTACCTGAGCTCCCGCATGTTCAGAGAGCACAATACGATGTCAAAAAGGAACCGCCGACTGAGTCTGAAGTTTTGGATTGTGTCCGGAAAATGAAGAATGGAAAGGCAGGTGGAGATGACAACATCACTGCTGAAATGCTGAAAGCTCTTCCTCCGTCTGGGATTCGTGAAATGACCAACACGATCCGTACCATATGGATGAGCGAAAGGATACCCGATTCGTGGAGACATGCGATCATCGTACCTCTTCACAAGAAGCTATCCGTCACGGATCCTAAGAACTACAGAGGAATCTCTCTACTTCGTGTCATGTACAAGGTTTTAGAACGTATCATTCTCGAGCGACTTATCAAACATCGTGAAGGAACGACCAGAGATGAGCAAGCCGGTTTTCGACCTGGAAGATCGACCATCGACCAAGTGTTCGTCGTGAGAAGAATAATTGAATCATGGCAGCGGTATTCGAGGCCATTACAGCTTGCTTTTTTGGACTTTGAAGCTGCGTTCGACTCACCTCATCGTGATCGATTGCTCAATGCTCTGCGAGCAGATGGAGTCCCGGATAAGTATGTTCGGTTAGTCGAGGACATCAACAAAGGAACAACAGCAACAGTTCGTACACCTGTCGGCTTTACGTCAGCTTTCGAGGTGAAAATAGGAGTAAGGCAAGGAGCCGTTGCAGAACCTTTTCTTTTCAACTTCGCCGTTGATGACATCATGCGTAGAGTTGCAGAACAGTTTCCTGCGGATGTGATCCTAACACCATCAGGACGCTCCCTTGTCGACCTGGAGTACGCCGACGACATTGTGTTATTCGCTGAAAACAACGCAAAACTGCAAAGGATTATGAACCTCGTTTCGAAGTATGCCGCAGCCTATGGACTTCGTCTTCGTCCCGACAAATGCAAGCAGATGTGGGTCTCTCAGAGACCTTCAACGGGAGTTTGTGTGGACGGACAACGTATCGAACTGGTGGACGATTTCTGTTATTTGGGCTGTTTGCTGAAGAACGATGGTAGTTATGCAGCGGATATTCGACAACGATGTGCGAAGGCTACGTCTGCATTTAATTCTCTAACCAAGTGTTTGTGGTCTACCACCATCGCGAAGGAAGTCAAGTTGCGCGTCTACCTATCCGCTATTCGCCCTATCATGATGTACGGATCGGAGACGTGGGCAGCACCGAAGATGCAGATGGAAAGGTTGGATTGCACGGAGAGTAAGCTTTTTAGGCGTTTGCTTGGATATTTCTGGCCGCGTGTATGCCATAACGAAGAACTTTACAAGGAAATCGACGCAGTACATCAACGCTTGACACGAGGCAGGTGCCAGCATCTCCTAAAGCCATCTCAAGCAGCAATGGAAAGTCGACTTGGACTGCTCGGGCATATACTAAGAAGAACGCCGGATCGTCTCGTACAACACGCTCTAAGAATGCTTCCAAATCCTGTCTGGAAACGGCCACCTGGGCGTAGGCGAAAGTTCTGGACGGATGTGGTTAAAGAGGATTTAAAGTCACTCGGCATCGAAAGACAGTTCAGGCGCGATGTTTCGTTTCGCAGGAAATGGAATAGTGACAGCTGGATGGAATGTGTTTAAATTGTGGCTGAAGACCGTGAAAAATGGACACGGCTGACTACTAGGACGGCACACCTCGGTGAAGATGCGGAATGACCGCGTCAGGCGAAAGCCAACCGATTAAGTCAAAGTCAAAGTAAGTCAAGTCAGGGTAACCCTGCGTACTGACATCGGAACAAGATAAACGAACGCGTAGTAACCAAATGCAACAACGATATACGAGACCGGGAACCCGTAGTATGTAGAGTATCTATCGAAGAAAATAACATCATGACTAACACAAGATCACAAGCTCACTCATCCTCCGTCCTCAAGTACTGTTCCACTATACGCTTGAAGGAGCCCAGGTCTGTTGGCAGATTGCCCTTTTTGAGCAGTTTTTCCAATTCACTGCCAGCTCTGTTAGTAAAGAAATGGTGCCTAACACTCTTCCTAGCCGGGTTTCGGACTAGTTTGAAACTGATACCTCTAGTGGTGGATGCCCTCATTTTGAGAAAAGCGTTTGGCCGAAGGCCAGTATGTCCATTCAATACTCTACCTTATACATCATCAAAAGATCAAACCTTCTCCTTCTGCACGCCAGCGTTTCCAATCTGAATTTTGCGTTCCCAGCATTACTACTGGGTATGTTTTCATAATTAAATCCCAAAAATCTTATCATTAACTTACGTGTGAAACTATTTTGTACCTTCTCCAACGCTTTAATAGTAGAGACCTTATGAGGGTTTGATATCACAGTTCCATACTCAAGAAGGGGCCTGATATAGATTTTGTAGGCGTTCAAGAGCACCTTTTCGTTTCTAGTAGAGAGTGCCCTGAACAGGCAATACATAACCTTATTTGCTTTAGACACTGCCTTCGTACAATGAGCGTCAAAAGTGAGATCTTTTTGAAGCAGGAAGCCGAGATCCATTATTTCGTCAACAATCTGAAGCTGCTGATCTTCAGCAGTACATATATATGGCTTCTGAACTACTTTTGCCAATATGCAAAACCTTCGTTTTTTCTTTAGACAGTATCATCTTCCAATTTTTGGACCACTTTATAACCTCATCCAAAGCCTTTTGCAAGCACTCCTTGTCAGCTATTGATTGAATTGGGGAAAATATTTTGAAATCATCAGCTAAAGCCGAGCATTTCACCTTACCAAAGGATACGATTCGTGGTAGTTCATAAGTGAAGATATTGAACAAAGTTGGGGATAGAACTCCTCCCTGCGGTACACCACTGCAAACAGGCCTTGAATCAGAAAAAGTGGAGTTAACGCGGACAACAAAAGATCTATCGCTCAAGAACGCTCTGATCCATGCTACTATCCTCAGGTGAACACCAACGCGTGTGAGTTTAGACATGAGTTTTGCATGCGAAACCCTATCAAAAGCCCTCGAAAAATCTATATAGATAACGTCAACCTATTTACCTTCATCCACGTAATTGGTCCATTCATTCAGCGACTGCAACATAGCCGTCACAGTAGACTTTTGCCTCTGGAAACCATGCTGAACATGCGAAATGATTGAATGGTCCTCCAAATGCTTGCACACTCTTACCTTGAGGATTTTCTCGAACAACCTACCAAAAATTGAAGTTATGCTAACTGGTCTGAAGTTCTCGGGATTAGTGTAGGGTGGTTTCTTAGGTATAGGGGTCACAAAAGCAACCCGCCGAACCTCCGGGACCTCTGCAAGCATGAAAGACAGGTTGAAAATATGTGTTAATGGGCCTACAATAATGGGTGCTACCTGTTTGATGAATTTCAGAGGAACATGATCAGGGGTGTCAGAGAACGAGTTGGGTCACTTCATAAAGATCATGAACTTCTTCTGGGTGAAACCAGACGGAGTCCGTCATGACCGCAAAATCTGGTGTGTATTCCATAGTATCATCAAAATAATCATCCTTGCAAAATGCTTTTTCAAAAACAGTTGCCAAAATCTCAGACCTCTCTTTGTCGTTAGTGATCATAGACCCTTCACTTTCAATTGGTCCTATTCGTGGTCTATCTTTCAGCCTTGAGTTTAAAAGCCTCTTTATTTCCAGATTCAATTACCCTCTTTTCAACATTTTTGTTGTACTTTTTCAATTGTTTTTCAAATTTTAAGCAAACTTCTTTATACACATCCCAATCACTAACCACTTCGGTGGTTTTCGCCTTATCCCAGGTCTGTGATTTTGTCAAAGCATCAGATGTTCCGGAAGATGACCTTCTTCTTCAGAAACTTCTATGAGAGGCACAAAAAGATAAATACAAAGCTGCAAAATATTGATGAATAGCTCATATTTAGCATTAACCGAGTCTGTAGCATTAAAGATACCATACCAATCCATGTTGTTTAAATAGTCAGCGATGCTGACAAAGTTAGCGTTCTTAAAATCTCTTCTTAGCTTCTTATTATCGGCTTTGGGAGGAGTAAGGTTAAGCTCAAAATGCCCTTTGCAGTTACCTAGAATCCCTCTGCAAAAAAGTTATAGGCATTTTTCAAAGCCTCGCGGTAAGTTAAGGGTACCCATCAGGCAATTTTCGGAGTATTTTGAAAAATTACCTGATTCCACTCAAAACTTGTATCTATGTAGGGGTTATCTAGGGTGCTGAGCAACTTTGCGATATCGTTTCGCATAGTCCATGACGAGGATATTAACCTTTTTAAGAGTTTTTGTAACAAAGAAAAGACAACCTATTTGTCTGAAAAGTAGTACATAGTCGACTCTGAAAAATTTTATAGGCGTTTTACCTTGATTTTCGAATTCATTGCAATTTCATGTCGCAACGACTCTCCTGATTTTGGAATGGGAGGAAAACCCTGAGTTGGTGCTTAAATTGCGCGGCGGCACGGAAAAACAGGCGCGGCCGTGTGCTGTATTATAGACTCTCCTCTGCAGGCGAAAACACCGGATAACCGAAAAGAAAGTTCAAGTATGACCTGAATTTCAAGCGAAAGCCATATTTAAGAGCTCGCCACCCGCTACCTTTTCGTCGGCGACCAGCGCTAGGCGAGCGCGCCGACGTGGAGTTGCGAGCGCGCCGCCGTAATGTGGTGAGCGGGTGGCGAGCGCCAGCATGCCAGTGCTCGCCACCTGCTAGGAATAACGTGTCATGGAAACGGATGAAGGAATGGTGACCAATAGAGAAAATACAAAAACAACCACACCATCACCTGAGTGATTGAACACATATTTGATTAATTAAAAATGAAAATGTCGTCGTTGTGAGTATTTGCCTCATTTACAATCCATCAGAAGCTGGGCAGGGCTTGGCCATCTTCGAGTTCATGGTACAATCAAGATCGATCTCGGTACTGTAAGTAAATTGAAAGTTGACCAACGTGAAACTGAACACTATAGACTAGACATCACAAAGCAAATTCAGCACTTACATAAGGATCACACGCATCAGAACCCGTTTTTTGACTTCCTGCATGTACGAGCTCACATCCTGCCTAATTTTTTTTTGATCCGGGTTTGTATTTGAAAAACAGAAGAATTTCAACATTGGTAATGTGTTACTCAAAAAAGTTCATTAAATTAATACGTACGTGCTATAAAGTTATCGAGCGTTCCCGTTTCGCTGTAGGGAAATGAGCACATCTTACCGTGAGATGCATAGCTTTGAAACTTAGAGGCACATCACCCACTGAAAGTTGTAAAGTTCAGTTAAATCACACAACTGGTATTGTTACTTTAATTTAGCGTGCTTTACAGTTTTTCTCCTTCCTACAAGGTGCCAAAGTTTGAGATTACAAAAACTATTACTTATTCATCATGAAAACCACACTGATGTATTATGTCATCGAACAATTTTGTGGCGTGTTCAGACCAGTTCTGGGTTAAATTAGGCGAAAAAAATGATATGACGGTGGATAAGATGGATGAACATTTCGTGTTGGGGTGGTTTTGGCTCTGTGTGTGGAGGCATCGTTTCCATTGATTACCCACAGGTAATACAGGGGAGCGCCCGAAGAGGCACTCTCGGGTGGGCGTGTCCCAGTTGGGCGGGTCGACTCCGCCCCTCGGCGCGGACGAGATTGCCTCCAGAGTGCCTGTTTCACGAGTGCTTCGATTTGATTGCGTCCTCACTGTATTTCTACACTATTCACTTGTATTCCACTAAACTGCAAGGTACTAGATACTGATAGACAGTTGTATTCAACCCCAATAGCAATCCTCCCGATAAACGTTGATCCCAAATGCATTGATTTGCTAACTCATGAGAGTTTTCATGTTTCATTGTTAACATGAAACTTTTCTTGACCAGCAATATGATGCTATACGTTTCTTTTTTTCTCCGCAAAGGTAATTTTATGAAAAAGGTGAGTCCTTTTCTCGGATTTCCTTCTATCTTTTTTTATTTAAGAGATATAAATGTTTAATGAAGCATGATAAGATCCCTATTCGCATATTGCAGTGACTCTAAATCAGGGTTCGGCATGAGGTGAGGACAAGGCTAAATTTTCTCAGACCCCTCCCCCTCTAAAAGCAAACTTTTGGCGATTTTCTCAGACCCCCTCACAGAAGCGTTAATAGGTCAAATTTTTGGCGATTTTCTCGGACCTCCTCCCAGGAGTGTTAATTGTGAAAGATGTATAATTTGGAGAAGAACAACCATTTCAAAAAAACAAGACATTGACATTGAAACAGATCACGGACGAGGTTTTTCTTGACGAATTGCATGAAGTTGCCTGCGTTTTTGAAAATCTTAGCTAAAGTAAGGGTTTTGATTATAGTGAAGGCTCTCCTAATGTTGAATGTAATACACATAGGTTCGAACGTGTTTCCAATAATTGTGAATGATTCCGGGTTGGAAGCTAAGGTAAATATATGGCGGAAAAGAAGCGTGAAGAAGATGAAGGGATTGGCTAAGTTCAAGAATACGGGATATCTCGAAGAAATAAATGTGTTTTTAAATTAATATGAGTTCGTAAATTCATTTCGTAAGTCCAAGAAGAACATGTCACTTCAGATGTATAGACTTCTGGTTCGAAAGAGCGTCATCTAATCTGGTTACGTTTCGAATTTCATTCTCCGAAACCCACTCATACACCAAACACACGACACGGGTTCGATCCCGCAAAGTGCTTAATTTTTGCAAGACGTTAGACCTCACATTTTTTTGCAATGTAAGGGTCACGAAAATAAGATAATCGAGTCGAGAGTGGTAGATTTACCCTATATACCAATTTTCAGTCTCTAAGATGGACGCTGAAAGGCACTTCCCTGTGTGGCCCACACCTGTCGCAGGTGCGATCGCGCTGGAAGTCTGCATTTTTGCAAGGTATGAGTCAGTAGAATACGATGAACGAGTCCAGCATGGTCGAGTTATCCCTTATGCTCACTTTCACCGTCCAACATAGATGCTGAACACCGCTACAGTACAAGGCCTCCCACTGTTATCAGGTGTGGTCCCGCTGAAAAGAGGCATTTTTTAAATTTAGGTGTCATAAGAGTAAGATATTTGAGCCCAGCAAGGTCGATTCACCCTGTGTGCAATCTTTTACCGCCTCGGCGTAACGCCGAAGAGCGCTACATAGGAAGCGGAACAAGGTAAAAAAACGTAAAAAAAACGTCAAAGTCCACAAATCTGCAATAGGGTTTTAAAACACCTGTAACCTAACTTCCAAAAGAGTTACCCCGGGTTTGAGCAAAACTAAGAAACTAGGTTTGTAACCCTACCAAATGAAACTTTACTCGCTCCCAGAGGACGCCCTACAAAAAAATTTACTAGGTGTGGACATTTGATGTTTTGAGCATAAATGTCCACACCTAAATGCACTGGCTAGGTGTGGACATTTATGCTGAAAACATCAAATGTCCAAACCTAGTAAAATTTTTTGTAAAGCGTCCTCTGGGATCGGTCAAGGTTTCATTTGGTAGGGTTACAAGCCTAGTTTCTTAGTTTTGCTCAAACCCGAGATAGCTCATTTGCAACTTAAAGGCAGTGTTCACGAGGATTTTCGTCCCCGAGTTTTTCACATAAAACAATGCGTTGGCCTCCAAGTGTTACCAAAATTACGAAGAAACGGCGAGAAACGCTTTAAAACGTCGTATTTCAGTGACATTATTCTATAACATGGACTAGTTGTCCGGTTCGATGAACATGTTCTTGGTGGTTGTCACCGGTAGAAAATTGGGTCCATCCAAAAATAGAAGATTATTTTATGCAAATCAGGATTATTTAGGGCTCTAAGGAAAGAACGGAGCAATAGAGAGTAGAGAATTGCAAAGGACGGGTCCACAAAAGATTTCATTGTCACAACAAACACTTTCTGTGATACTTAAAGGCACAGGACACTTAGAAAATTATTTTTGAGTTTTTATGCTTGTCTTGGAGAGGGTCATACGCTGATCACAGTGGTATCTCTGAAATCTTCCAAGACCACCTAAAAACAGAGTTATGGCTTCTTAAAAATGCCAATACTTTGAGGGTGGAAAAATGGCGGACGAGTTGTCTCAGGCCTGTATTTCTTCTCATTCGCAATCGTTGCGCGAGAGCGAGCCAGGATAAGGAGACAATCCGGCGATGGACTGAAGAACACGAGTTCTCAAGATTTCATCCATCCATCCAGCCGATATCGAGGTCGAAAATCCGGAAGGGGGTCGGGCCTGTGGTGGTCGCTTATATCTCGCTTATTTGAAGGAATTGAGATATCGCACTTGGCACGTGCTATACAGGAGGGGTCTACTACACAATCAAATAAAAAACACAAAATTCATGTCTGAGGGTGTACTGTGCCTTTAGGAGGCGGGGTGATACTTAAAGGCACAGGACACCCAAAAAATTAATTTTCAGATTTCATGCTTATCTTGGAGAGAGTCACAATCTGATCACAGTGGTATCTCTGAAATCGTCCAAGACCCCCTTTGAACATAGTTATGGCTCTTCAAATATGCCTAGATTTCGAGGGTGAAAAAATGGTGGACGAGTTGTCTCAGGCCTGTATTTCTCTTCATTCGCAATCATTGCGTGGGAGAAAGCCAGGATAAGGAGACTATCCGGTAATGGACTGAAGAACGACGACTTGTTGGAATTCATCCATCCATCGATCCGCTATCGAGCTCGAAAATCTGTTAGGGGGTCGGGCCTGTGGTGGTGAGCGAAGAGGGTCGGGCCTGTGGTGGTCGCTTATTTTTGCTTATTTGGAGGAATTGACATCTCGCACTTGACACGTGCTATACAGGAGAGGTTTACTACACGATGCAATAAAAAACACAAAATTCATGTCTGAGGGTGTACTGTGCCTTCAAGGATTTCGTGTACTTCCGGTGAGTTTTTCTCAATTTCTACGTCATTTTAGTTCTATCCGGGGGCCACTTAATCAATATAGCGAATAATCTCAAAATTGAAGATTATCGTGAACACTGCCTTTAAGTTACAGCTGTTTTAAAACCCTATTTTAGGTTTGCTGACTTGTAATTTTTTTCACCTTCTCCTTCCCTATATGCAGCGATCTTCAGCGCTAAACTGAGACGGCAAAAGATTGTATATAGGGTTAATCGACTACGCTGGACTCAAATATCCTACTCTCGTCACACCTAAATTTCAAAATTGACCATTTCCGGCGAGACCACACCTGAGAAAAGTGTGAGGCCTCTTACTGTAGCGGTGTTCAACATCTATGTTGGACGGTGAAAGTGAGTATACAGGGTAAATCGACCATGCTGGACTCAAATATCTTACTCTCATGACACCTAAACTTAAAAAATGCCCTTTTTCAGCGGGACCACACCTGAGAAAAGTGTGAGGCCTGGTACTGTAGCGGTGTTCAGCGTCTATGTTGGACGGTGAAAGTGAGTATATGAGATAAATCGACCACGCTGGATTCGACCATCCTATTCTACTGACTCATACTTTGCAAAAATGTAGACATCCAGCGCGATCGCACCTGCGACAGGTGTGGGCCACACAGAGAAGAGCCTTTCAGCGTCCATCTTAGAGGCTGAAAATTTGAATATAGGGTAAATCTACCACTCTCGAATCGAATATCTTATTTTCGTGACCCTTACTTTGCAGAAAAATGTGAGGTCTAACGTCTTGCCAAAATTACGGAAATGCAAAATTTTTTGCGGGATCGAACCCGTGTCGCGTGTTTGGTGTATGAGTGGGTTTCGGAGAATGAAATTTGAAACGTAACCAGATTAAATGACGCTCTTTTCAACTAGCGAGTGTTTTTGCCATGTCTGGTCTGGATAATGTTGAAGCACCTATTTTCGTATCCAACCACTTATTAAAGCGTGTTTTCCATACATTTAAAGTGACCTGTTCTTCTCTGAAAACATATTTATTTCTTTAGTACATCTCGTCGTCTTCGCCTTTGCCAATAACTTTATTCATCGCGTCCTCTCTTTTCTTCCGCCCCTATCCGTAGCTTCCAATCTGTTCTTATTTGCAATTCAGTACATACACAACTGTCCAGGATACACGCCCAGAACATATGTGCCTTATATTCAATCGTAGGAGAACCTTTACTATTCAACATTTACGTTAATTTAATTACTACAAGGTTTCTTGTTTTTTACACGGTATTACCGAATCATTCGCAAAAAATTTTTCTAGACAGTATACCTACTACCCACGGTCAGAATGGTTCATGTGGTCTCCCGGTGGAGCTCAGACTCCCCTCCCTCCACCATTGCACAGCTCAGATCCCCCGGTGTGGATATCCACACCCCGAGACAAACCCTGCTCTAAATGTTGCTTACGCTTTAAATCATTTCACCTTCCAATACGCGGTCCCGGAGAAAAATATTTTTTAAAAAACAGTCAAGTGTTATTTGTTTCCTCCATTCCTTGGTTCACATTTGACTTCATCTATTCCAATTATCCTGCCCCTATGAAAAGACTTTTGAAGCCTCTTGACAACTTTTCATTCCCAAGTAAATTAACTGTTTCTGAAAAAATCATAGATATGCCTTAAGCTGGTGACATATTTTTAACGAATTTCCTAAATTATTCGAGTGTTTACTGATTCCTCGTTAGCATTTTTAGTCACCAATAGAAAAAAATTCGGACGAGTGTTTAAAAATTAATTCTGTGTTAGTTTTATTAGGCAGTAACTTTTGTATAGATCTTTACATATAATTTGAATGAAGAAATTTAGTGAGTGGTAGTGATCAAAATAAGTACTCGGACCTATTTTTGAAACTTTTGCTTGATCGGATCAATTCCTATCCTGTCCGATAAAATTGCTATAGAAATATGAAAACTGTCTGTGATTTATGAATTCGGATTTTTTCAAGCAAAAGCGTAGGTGAACAGTCACATGAAATCGGAAAGAGGAGTTCGTTCTAAATTTGACGTATACTGTGGAGGCGAGAGGTCAGCGCAACCGCTGACCTACCGACCACCGTTGAAGAGGCGTGACATGGGCGGGGCCTAAGGCGTGAGGGCATAAAAGGAGAGGAATGGCAGGATAGGGAGCCACCTACCCGCGTCACGTCTCCTTGCCTCCCTCTTTGATTTTGGAAGTTCGCATCATTGTTATTCTATGCATTGTCATCTTTGTTAAAATTCTATTGTTTAATAAACTCTTATAACTAAGGTGTCGCGTCGTGTAATCGTACTATCGCGAACTACCTAACCCACTCGCTAAAAGGGCCTTGTACATCCAGTACATGGGGGCCGAACCGTTCGAGTGCTAGGTACTAACGATTGTATCGATTACAGTCTGGACTAGTGAGAGAAGAGTGGACAGCCGGAAGGTTCCAGAGGCTGTGGTCAGGTTGAGGAAGGCCCTAGAAGGTTCTGGTGGGCCAGGAGGATCAAAACAGTTCATCGATTAGCGTGAGGCTCTTGGGACAAGGGTGCAAAGTAAGCCGCCCGAAACCACAGAATAGCTTAGCTAGGACACTGGAGTAGCGGAGAAAGGTGCAGAAAAGCCGCCTAGGTGCTACAGTGCGTAAGTGCTGAGGGAGAGTGAGTTAGCTGGGGGATCGAGAGTTGGGACTGCTAGCTATAGGATTGAGGACTGGACTGCCATATTGATAGGCGTGGTGTATTTCGCATAGTATCGCAGTCTGTACAATGAGTTTCATGGATCAGAATCGCATTTTCAGTGAAATGGTGAATGGGAACGGCGTCGAGGACGGGTCAGGCAGTTCGAGAAAGGAAGGGAATGCAGTGTCGCAGGTTGGTCAACCCAGTGTTGAATTTGCACTCGAGGATTTGGGTGGGGCCATAGAGGGTGCATGTTTGGAAATTAGAGCTATTCACACGAGAGTGGGCGAAGATTTGGAGTCAGCGAGGATTGCGGACAAGTACCGAAAACAACTGACCAAAGTTTTGAATGAGCAGGTCAGTAGGGCTAGTGGAAAATTGGAGGCAATCAAAGCCAGCGCGGTCGCGTACAAACAGTTTGGTCGTGAACTTTTCGGAACTTTGAGTGACAGGGGAATAGAAAGTGTGGAAGATCTGAATGACTTCATCAACACCACAGAGGCCGATGGAGTATTGATCTCCGATATATGTGATTTGTTTCAGACAAATGTCAGGGACGTGCGCAACGTGTTGATCGATGTGCAGTCAGCAATGGGAAGGAGTCAGCAGCAGGTCCAGGTCGGTGACAAAATGGAAGTCGGTGATGGTGGATCAATGGGTAGGTGTAGACAGGGAATGCTGAGGAATATGGGTGTAGGTACCGAAAGTTTGGAATTCCAGAGCACGTAAACGAGAACGCCGAATTCACGGACTGGAGTGCCCTGCGTGCAAGACTCGAGGCAGCATTTGGAGACATCACAGGTGGAGGCGGCACGGGAGTCAGGTCAGGATTCCATGAATTTGTGGGCATTAATGCAGGCCAATGCGTGTGTGCACCCAGGGGTTTTCAAAGGGAATCGATCCGAAAACTTCAATGAGTTTATGCGCCGGTTCAAGAGAAAATACAAAAATGTGATTTCTGATGACGAAACCCTGCTGGACATATTGTGTGATCATCATCTGGAGGGTAGGGCGAAAAGTGTATTCCTGTCTTTGCCTAAAAACGTGAGGACGTCAGGTTTTGAGGCCGTGGTGGAAGAATTGAGAAAACTCTTGGCTAATGATTGAACTGCTGGGAGACTACGGGCTTTGACAGAACTTCGGAAATTAAAACGAAATTATGGACAAAGTGTCTCAGATTTTTGTGTAGTTCTAGAAAAACTTGGTCGTCAGGCTAACCCCTCGGCTAGTCTCAGCGATAGGTCCATAGAGTATGCTCAAATACTATTGGATAATCTTAGGGATTGGCCAGAGCATCTTCATTTATTGAGTACGCTCCAACAGGTCGACTCCAAGGATGCCTACAAATCGGTTAAGCAGCTAGCGCTTACCATGGATCAATCTAAGGCCATATGGGCACCAGGGGAAAGTAAGCGTAGGGACGGAAGGGATGGCTGGAGAGGACGGTCGACAGCGTACCAGAACGACGCTGGAAGACGAGAATATGGCAGAAGTAGAATGGAAGGCGATGGACAAAGGGCGGTAGATCGACCACGTGTCCAAAGTCAATCGGTCAGCAATCAAGGAGTACGCAGTGGAGGTGATAGTAACAGGCAAATGGAGGTGTATCGATCAAGAACACGGAATGGGGTTGGTGAAGATCAATATGGACGAGAAAAGGCGGCTGGCAGTGAGAGCAAGGATAATAGAAGGTGTTATAATTGTCAGAAGGTGGGTCATATTGGTAAAGATTGTCCATTGAAGAGGCCCCAGGTGAAACAAATAGGAAATAAGTCAATCAGGAAGGAGACGCAGACAGGCAGACACTCTAGTGGCAGTGACACGGCTGGCAATAAGGACAGGGTGTCAGCAATAATTGAAAACGCCCGAAGTTTAGGGCTCAGGTGTAATGTGAATACGGGAGATGAGACGCTGCTAGTTGGGAAGACCATGACGGTTTGGGCGAAGTTGCTGGATAGGCGCGTGGCGGCGGTGGTAGACACTGGATCGATGATCAGCATGGTACCAGTGGGAGTATTGGCAAGGGCTCAGAAGGCTGGGGTCGATGTGGACAAGTTGGAGGTGGTAGCAAAAGAATCCATGGTCCCGGTCTATGACGCATCAAGCAATCAGATGAGATTCCTAGGAGCTGTGAAGATAATGGTGGAGGTAGAAGAAGGAAAGAAAGTTGAGGTGGCATTTCATATTTCGGATGAGAATGATGAAGAAATATTATTAGGAACAAATGCGTTAGAAAAACTGGGATTGCAAATGATACTGTCACCAGAAACTATTGCGCCGGTTAACGAGCCGAACAAAGTTGTGGTTGCTCGGCGCATTTATATTCCCCCATACCGCAAAGCATTAGTATCGGCACGGTGTGAAGGGCAGGAGGAAAGTGGTGAGAAAGTAGTATGGCCCAGCAAAAATGGCATGGCTGCTGGGGTTTTCAAAATAAAGGATCACAGCGTGCAACTACCAGTCATAAATGATAGCGAGGAGCCAATGATTTTAAAAGAAGGCGAGGAAATCGGAAATCGGGGGACAGAAAAGTGGAAAGAAGGATGGGAAGATCTGAATCCTTTGATGATGGATGGTGAGGTACTAGATGTTAATCAAGAAGACAGGAGAGCGATGTTGCATGATCAGATGAAAGTGAGTTCGAAAGTGGAAAAGTTGAGTGATGATATTCAAAGAGTTTTGGACGAAATACCGGACGCATTTGCAGTATGGTTTCCGTTTTCATTTTAGTCTCACGCATGGACCAGGCGGCTGGCCTGGCGGGGTTGGCGGCCTCAATGGAGAATGGGGTTTTGATTCGCACGGGGTGATCTACCGTCGCAGCCCCGTCCATTCATCAGACTAAAATGATTGCGCGAACTCTATGTGATAGGGAGTTGACAGGAACGAATAGGATAGAAATGGGCATTGATACTGGAGATCATAAGCCAATCGAAATGAAGGCGAGGCCGGTTCCGTTGCGCATAAGAGAGAAACTCAGAGAATTGCTGTCAGACTTGGAAGACAGGAAAATTATCGAAAAAAGCAGTTCAGAATGGGCTTTTCCTATTGTATTGGTAGAAAAGAAAGATGGTAGTCTGAGATTGTGCGTAGACTACAGAGAGTTGAACAAAAGAATCAAGTTGGACTCGTATTCCTTACTTACGATAGATGCGGTTTTGCAGTCTATCAGGGAAATCGTATTTTTCCACACTTGACCTCTGTAGTGGGTACTGGCAGATCCCGCTAACTCCGGAAGCAATGGAAAAATCGGCCTTTGTGACAACAGAAGGTCTTTTCCAGTTCAGGGTTACTCCATTTGGATTGAGCACGAGCCCTCCGGTTTTTCAACGGCTGATGGATTCAGTGCTCCATGAGGTTTTGGGTGCAGAAGTATTTTGTTACATTGATGACATAATCATCTGTACGAGCACACGGGAGCGACACATAGAATTGCTAAGAAAAGTCTGTACGTTACTGAGCGATGCGGGACTACGTCTCAAGGCCCAGAAATGTGTTCTGCTGCAGACCAGGGTGAACTTCCTGGGACACGTCATTGACAGTGAGGGCATTCACATGGATTCGAAAAAAGTTGAGGCTATTGGAAATTATGAGGTACCCAAAAATGCTAAGGAGTTGAGAACGTTCCTGGGGATGGCCTCCTTCTATAGGAAATTTGCCTTGGTTCCGCAAAAATGACAGGTTGCTTGTTTTCCATAACGTCGCCGAAATCGCTATGGACATGGACTGGTGAACATCAGGAAGCGTTTGAAAAAGTAAAAAAAAATGATTTTGTCATCTCCGGTTCTTATGCAGCCTGATATTGAGAACGCTAGAGACGGTTCAAGACCTTTTGTGATCTGCACGGATGCGTCCACGACAGGATTGGGAGCGGTTCTTCCCCAAGAAGGTGATGATACGAATCTCCATCCAGTGTATTTCGCATCGAAAGGGCTGAGTAAAGCTGAAAAGAGATACCACGTAAGAGATCTAGAGGCGTTAGCCATGGTCTTCGCAGTGCGGCGCTTTCACATGTTTATTTATGGGCTGCCGACAAAATATTAACAGATCATCAGCCACTGACGGCACTGTTCAATCGGAGTAACGTTTCAGCAAGAGTATTGAGATGGTCCCTCGAGCTGCAACGTTATAACCTGGAAATAAAGTATATAAAAGGTAAAACGAATGCAGTAGCAGACGCGTTAAGTAGAGGAGCAGCACAATGGGCTAGTGAGGAGTCCATGGGAGGATTGAATGAAGCAGTGGTGAATGTGATGAGAGTGAAGGAAAAGACCAGATGGATGACTGAACTGGAAGATGATGAAGATTTTGAAGTAGTTTTGGAGGCTTTAAAAGATGGAGATACTCATGGTAAAGTAACATGGACGGGAGCAGCGAAACCTTCACGAGTTGCTGATTTCGTAGTAGAAGATGGTGATTTGAAAATGTATCAGCCTGACGGAAGTTTGGTATTTGTGGTTCCGAAAAGTGCGCGTTACGAAATCTTTCATGAAGCGCATGCGGGCACATTTGCAGGACATCTCAGTGCGCCTAAATTGTTGAACAGGCTCAAAAAGAGGTTTTCTGGCCAACGATGTCACAAGATATACATCTTACTTAATCGGTTGGCTTTCGCCTGACGCGGTCATTCCGCATCTTCACCGAGGTGTGCCGTCCTAGTAGTCAGCCGCGTCCATTTTTCACGGTCTTCAGCCACAATTTGAACACATTCCATCCAGCTGTCACTATTCCATTTCCTGCGAAACGAAACATCGCGCCTGAACTGTCTTTCGATGCCGAGTGACTTTAAATCCTCTTTAACCACATCCGTCCAGAACTTTCGCCTACGCCCAGGTGGCCGTTTCCAGACAGGATTTGGAAGCATTTTTAAAGCGTGTTGTACGAGACGATCCGGCGTTCTTCTTAGTATATGCCCGAGCAGTCGAAGTCGACTTTCCATTGCTGCTTGAGATGGCGTTAGGAGATGCTGGCACCTCCCTCGCGTCAGGCGTTGTGTACTGCGTCGATTTCCTTGTAAAGGTCTTCGTTATGGCATACACGCGGCCAGAAATATCCAAGCAAACGCCTAAAAAGCTTCCTCTCCGTGCAATCCAACCTTTCCATCTGCGTTTTCGGTGCTGCCCACGTCTCCGATCCGTACATCATGATAGGGCGAATAGCGGATAGGTAGACGCGCAACTTGACTTCCTTCGCGATGGTGGTAGACCACAAACACTTGGTTAGAGAATTGAATGCAGACGTAGCTTTCGCACATCGTTGTCGAATATCCGCTGCATAACTACCATCGTTCTTCAGCAAACAGCCCAAATAACAGAAATCGTCCACCAGTTCGATACGTTGTCCGTCCACACAAACTCCAGTTGAAGGCCTCTGAGAGACCCACATCTGCTTACATTTGTCGGGACGAAGACGAAGTCCATAGGCTGCGGCATACTTCGAAACGAGGTTCACAATCCTTTGCAGTTTTGCGTTGTTTTCAGCGAATAACGCAATGTCGTCGGCGTACTCCAGGTCGACAAGGGAGCGTCCTGATGGTGTTAGGATCACATCCGCAGGAAACTGTTCTGCAACTCTACGCATGATGTCATCAACGGCGAAGTTGAAAGAAAAGGTCCTGCAACGCCTCCTTGCCTTCCTCCTGTTTTCACCTCGAAAGCTGACGTAAATCCGACAGGTGTACGAACTGCTGCTGTTGTTCCTTTGTTCATGTCCTCGATTAACCGAACATACTTTTCCGGGACTCCATCTGCTCGCAGAGCATTGAGCAATCGATCACGATGAGGAGAGTCGAACGCGGCTTCAAAGTCCAAAAAGCAAGCTGTAATGGCTTCGAAAACCGCTGCCACGATTCAATTACTCTTCTCACGACGAACACTTGGTCGATGGTCGATCTTCCAGGTCGAAAACCGGCTTGCTCATCTCTGGTCGTTCCTTCACGATGTTTGATAAGTCGCTCGAGAATGATACGTTCTAAAACCTTGTACATGACACGAAGTAGAGAGATTCCTCTGTAGTTCTTAGGATCCGTGACGGATAGCTTCTTGTGAAGAGGTACGATGATCGCATGTCTCCACGAATCGGGTATCCTTTCGCTCATCCATATGGCACGGATGGTGTTGGTCATTTCACGAATCCCAGACGGAGGAAGAGCTTTCAGCATTTCAGCAGTGATGTTGTCATCTCCACCTGCCTTTCCATTCTTCATTTTCCGGACACAATCCAAAACTTCAGACTCAGTCGGCGGTTCCTCACTGACATCGTAATGTGCTCTCTGAACATGCGGGAGCTCAGGTACTGATGGCGCTGGACGATTCATTAGTGAACTGAAGTAATCCTTCCATATTGGCAGCGTCGCATCACCAACTGCAACTCCATTGGTAGTGTTCAAGACAGGAGAACATCTCTTCATCTTACCGCTATACTGTCGCAGCAACGTGTAGGCTTTCTTCGAATTCTTCTCCTCCCAAGCCTTCTCGAACTCCTTAGCTCTACACGTCCACTCTCGTTCGCGGTCCCTTTGAAGCTGCCGACGCAACTTCCTCCTCAGACGCTTCTCCTCCACGAAGTTTCCTGCAGTTCGGAGAGCACATACTCTGTTGTAGGTAGATGTTGTTTCTTCTGAGACGTAGGCGAACTTCTTCTTAGGCTGTACAACCGGGAGTGCCTCTTTCGAAGCGTCCTGGATGCACTTGACAAAAGAATCCGCGTCGCAAAGTTTCTTCTTAGTCCGTACTCCGATGTGAATAGAAACGCGTTGTCGGAAATTCCTTCTGCACTCTTCATCTCTGAGACTTGTCATGTCAATCCTCTGGAGAGGCTGAGCCCCTCGCTTCCTCTTATGAATCCTCGCAGTGAAGTTCAACAGAACAGGACGGTGATCCGAATCGAATGCGACATCCCACACAGCTCTAGATCTTCGAATGTCCGATACTGGAATATTCCTCGTCAGGACATAGTCAAGCTGTAGTTTCAAAGTTGTCATCTTCCGCTTCCGCTGCTCTTCTGGAGATAGCCGGGTTGGTCCCTGCCACGTAAGCTGATGGCGGCGATGATTCCTCTTGAATGTCGATGCAATAATCAGACCACTGCGTTCACAAAAGTCGACAAGGCGGTAGCCATTGTCCGATGTTTGCTCCACTGGGTAGAACCATTTACCGAGTACTTCTGATTCCTGATCAAGTCCCATCTTCGCATTTGCGTCAATCCCCACGACAACAGCATGTTGACAAGGTATCCTGGCCAGCAACGTATTGAGTTCCTCATAAAACGCATTCTTCGAATTGTCTTCGGCGGTTTCAGTGGGCGCATGAGCACTCACTATCCACAGATTGAATCCTCTGTGATCCCGCAGTCGTACGAATGCATTCCGACACGACGTTGAGCCGAACTCCTTGACCATACCATTGAAATCCTTCCTTACAGCTATTGCACAGCCTCCCACTCTCCTATCGTCAGCGTTACCGCAGTAGATGGTGTACTCTCCGACGCTGATGACGGGTCTATCCTTGAGGCGGGTTTCCTGCAAAGCAGCAAACGGTGCATGGAAATAGCTCAGAAGTCTGGATAGCGCAGTTTTTTGGATATCACTCGACAGCGATCGACAGTTCAGGGTGGCGAAATTGTGGCTTGTGGCCAAAGACTCCATGACTCCCTAGGTACGGATCCTAAGGTGTTATGGACCAGAGGCCTTAGTGTGCCGGACGGCGACACCTTTATGCAATGTGCGGGATACTTTCGCGATATAGTTGTGCACGCTATATCGCTCGAACGTTCCCTGTGTACACTCAAACATCTGCTGGGTTCAGTAGAAGCAGGGGCACCAACGAGCAGGTACCAACAGACTTGTATACACAAGATATACATAAGTAGACGCGAGAGTGTCAGAAATGTTTTGTAAGCAACCCGAGAACTGTGATCACGCCCCGTTGAAACCTGTGGTTACTGTGCGGCCGTACGAAATAGTTGGCGTAGATATACTAGAATTAGGAATTACGTCGAGCGGAAATCGCTACGCAGTAACGGTCATCGATCATTTTTCAAAATTTGCTGCGGCGTACCCAGTTCCGGATAAGAGCGCAGAAACGGTTGCAAAAGTTATGTTTTCTCGATGGATAGCGGAGGGGTGCCGCTGGCCAAAAACCATACTGTCGGATAAAGGCGGAGAGTTCCAGAATAGAATCATGGAGGAACTCACGAGGATCACCAACGTGAATCACGCGACGACCAAAGGCTATAACCCGAGAGAGAATGGGTTTACGGAGCGCTTGAATGGTAATATAATAGCAATGCTCAGACGGAGTACTGTTGTTATTATTATCATTATTTATTACATGAACGGGGTCATGTCATCATAATAAAAATAAATGAGAAAAAAAGGATAAATTGGAATATACTCAGTAACAACCACTACATGACATCCACTATAGTCAACAGCTTCACGTCGGATTTAGGTAGCAGTCAACAGTGTTTTTGAATACCCGTAAGTTGTGAGAAACAGGCAATCTTTTGCTCAATTTTAAAGGCAGTGTTCACGAAGAAAAAAGTTTTCGAAATTCTACTAGAATTGGGTAGTGGAGGGACACTCTGTAACGTTAACGTCGAAAGAACGCATGAAAACGACCCAGGAAGAGCCCTAAAAGAGCCCGAAGTTGCAACTTCGAGCGCATTGAAAACCCCAAAAGCGCATCACACGCCCACCGACGTGAACAAATGAGTGCTCGACATCGTGAGATGAGCGATGATTTTCAATCATTAGCCCCGTTCTTCCCTTCATTCTCAGCTTCTCTCTTTACTCAGGTCAGCTCGCATAGATCGGCTGCAAAAGACGGAAGTTACAAGCCTCGGACAACTCGTCCACCATGTTTCCATAGCTCAATCTTTGAGGGACTACAACTCTGTTCCCAGAAGGTCTTGTACGATTTCAGAGATATCATTGGAATCAGCATGGGGCCGTTTTCAAGATAGGCGAAAAAACAGAGAAACGATTTTCATCGTGAACACTGCCTTTAAGAAATCTGAGCCGGCTCTAACAGAAAAAAAGTGTGACCGGCTCCTCAACCTAGCTCTTCGAATTACCAGTTTCTGAGAACCTCCTCTGGTTATAGAGCTTCTCAAGTACCAAAAGTCGCTCAATTTAAGACCACAATTACCATGCATTATTTTATGGAATCAAATCAAATTTCAGTCTCCTGTACGCCAGTGAGCGCAAGTTGAGGATACGATTCCGTTCATGGGAAGGAGGAATCCGGTCATACGAAAAACCTTGCGTCCTTATCAACAGTTTTCTAGTAAAATTATTCTGGACACGCTCGAGCCTTGCTACGACCTGTTTCTTGTATGGGCTGAAAATCACTGTTCCATATTCGAGCAGCGGCCTCACATATGTCCTAAATGCTCTGAGAAGCGCGGTACTGTTATTTCTGGAAAGAGCCCTGAATAAGTTGTATACAGCCCTCGTAGCTTTCCCCGCAATGCGTTCACAATGCACATCAAAACTGAGATCTCTGGTAACAAAAAAAACCAAGATCTTGGATCTGTTCGACCTTCTCAATTTGTTCACCTTCTATTGCATAATTGATTTCGTTGTTATTTGAACCAAGATGCAGGAGTTTGGTTTTCTCTTTAGATAGTGGTAGGCCCCAGTCATTAGCCCACTTACTCAGACACTCGTGACGTCCAACGGGTGGTCGACAAGCAATCACCTCACAGCGTGCTTCCCCACGACCGCTAAAAAGGGGCGGGACTGCTCCCCTAGAGTTGCCTGTCACCCCCCTCGAGTTGTCCATCACTCCCCTAGAGTTGTCCGTCGACCACCCGACGACCGGTAGTTGGACTCTAGTCGACCGTTAGTTGGATACCTGTCGACCGGTAGTTGGATGCCTGTCGACCGGTAGTTAGATACCTGTCGACCGTTTATGGCATACCTGTCGACCGGTAGATGGATACCTGTTCACCGGTAGTTGGATACCTGTCGACCGTTTATTGGACACCCATCAACCGTTTCTTAGATGCTTGTCCACCGGTAGATCGATACCTGTCGACCGGCAGTTGGACACCTGTAGACCTCGAAGATGAATGCCGCTGGCTCTTCAAATCCGCCGCGTTGCGGCGAAAATCTTTCAAATGCTGGTAAAACACGTACAAAAACGAAATTTTATCCTAATCATTGATCAACATTTTAACAATTTAGAATGAGGGTAGGATAAGAACTCCTGATCTCAAATAACGACTGTCAATACCCAAATATGAGATAACAAGACAACAATATGACGGATGATGAACGATATTACCGAATAGTTTCCAAAAAACCAAATAACAAGAAGTAAGACCTAACGTGCACATTGTACCGGCAAAAATATGTTACTGCTTTATCAAAGCCTCAGTTCAGTCCATTTGTGGTGCTATAATGAAATGAGCCAAAAACTTCGAAAACTTTTTCCAGGTTATTTCTTGATCGACTGACTTACTTCATCAGAAATGCTACATGTTTATTCACATATATGCAAATATCTATTGGTTGGACCTTGAGGGCACACTCTAACCCCGACATCGATTTTTCGTTTTTCTGCTCATCTTGGGGAAAATTCCACGCTGATCATAATGATGTCTTGACAATCGCACCCACACCCACACCCACACCCACACCCACACCCACACCCACACGCAGCACACATTTTAAAATTTGCTAACAAGGGAAGTGTTTAGAGTGGTAAACACATCTGCCAAAACGACTAGTATCGTTAGTATCTCTAGTGGGTCAATAGTAAAACTGCGCAGTATTCAGCCCGAGCTGCCGGTTCCACGAAGTTATAAGCCTAAAAAGGTCGTTTTTGTGCTTTTTGTACCTTCCAAAAAAGGAATTATTCCTTCGAAAGTTTGGAAACGGGCCTCACAAATGTGTTCAGCGTCCAAAGCTACCCACCTGAGCAAAATTTAGGTGAAGGCGCATTTTCCATACTTTGTCCAGGCTTACAGCGTTTAGGACTTTCGGTTGGGCGAATACTTATACCGATTAGAGGGCTCTGGAAGCGTTTTAGAAAATGTTCCAGATTTTACTTAAAATTCTCACAAGGTTTTTTTGGGGGCGTTGATCACGAATCTGTGGTTTATTAGTCGATTTTTCAAAATTTTCGGTTAATTTCGTTCAAAGCTTCCCAACCGGGAGAAATTTCGAGGGAAAAACGCCGCCTTCGAGATATATTTCGTGAGTGAAAATATACAAGCCTCAAGGAAGACGAGATCTTAGAAGAGCGTTCGTATGAAGCCATCAGAGAAGCGTAGTCGTCTTCGAAACTGTATCCGGAAACGTCTTTCCTGCAAATTTCAGAAATTATTGCAATGTCAGTCTAGACTGAATGAAATGCATTTGGCTTACAAGGCTCACCCGATTGCTCTTTTCAGCAGCGATGTCTAGTAGACTAGCTCGTCCTGTTGGTCGCCCAGTGCCTGAATTTTGTACATACCATAGAAACCAATCATAAACGCGTAGCGACTGTTTTCTGTAAAGTACATACCACTCTTGAAATTCATGATTTATAATAGCTTCAATAAGCGCACCACTTCCATGGTAATGATATGAAAGACTGGGGCAAGCGGAGAATACACAATCGCCAAACGTGAAAAAATGGCCGGAGACTCATGAATTCGTTGACCATCTAAATATCCCGGAAACTTGTGGCAGATAAAGTGTACTTGATCAAAACGGCCTAAATTCTCGAACTTCGCTTTTTCGAATATACTCAAAGAGCAAAATTTTCAAATTTTCAAAATGATTTTTCAAATTTTTGAATATTTCTTGTGATTATTTGACGTTACAAGTTGACTGTCATATACTGTGACCACTAACGAGAAAAATATGAATGAAAAACAATCAAACAAAGAAAGGGAGAAGCAAATACACCCCTTTATTCACATACACTTCATTCACTTAGTACTACAGGGTGCGCTTTAGATATGGTGACAAAATTTCTAGCCTTGCCAAGCCCAAATATGCCCGTCGCTAATCTTCCTGAGTGGTCTGTTCTTCTCACCAGAACTCTCGTTCGTACTGCACGAAGTTTTGAAGCGCAGAATGGCTTTTGCAAGAAGTGGTGAGCGGGAGCATAAAGGGTCTGCGATTTTTCACAGTAGAGCTCGTCATTGAGTCGGCTTCGGTGAATGTTTCTCGTTCCCCATGTGACCGTTAAGAACTGCGCCAATGGGGTCATTTTGAAGCAGAGGGTGTCTGCTTGAAAAAGGTGTCATAGCTGAAGTACTTTGGCCCATTAATGAAAAAAAAAGCGAAGACAAATTGCCGAAATCCATTTTTCGCTCTGGTCGAAGTCCAAAATAGCTGAATTGGCGCCACTTTTTTCGTTTACCTGATAACGCACAGGCGTAAAACTTGGAGCATAAATGCGTCTGGACGTTTACCATCGATCTGTGCACATTTTACCAACGCTTCTCAAAAATCGATCGATTATTGATTTTCTTCAAAATTAATGAAAAGTAGAGAATTCGATTAAGAATTTTCTTCCGCACACGACCACAAAGTAAGCCGCCTGTATGTCTTCAGGCAATGCAAAAATGACGATAATGTGGGTGCGCTGAAGTTGATAGAGCCCATATATGGAACTCAGCAACTTGCCCTCACGTTCCTTTGGTAGAGGGTCTCAAGGCCTGGGTAAAAGACGTTTTCATGCCGACACCTCCTGCTTGAAAATGACCCCCCTTAAAGGCAGCGTTCACGATGATTATCCTCGTTGACCTTCCACAGTGAAATGATAGGCGAGAAGGATCCTAGGCTCCCAGTGTGGAAAGAACCGTAGAAAGCCAGGTGCGGCAAAATAACGGATGCAAACAGGCGTTCTGAGGTCACCGAAACGCCTAATGTCCCCTTAGGTAACATCCTTGAAGGCGGTCGATTCCTCCACGCTCAAAAGTCAACGCAAGCTAAAGTGGCCCTCTTTTAGCACGAAAACAAGGTTTTCACGTTCTTTCAAGCATGCCTTGCTGTATAGGGCACCAGACCTTCCGTAAACGGTTGAGACATTAAAAGTGAAATATAATGCGAACACTGCTTCAATGTCAGGAATTTCGTTTTCGTTTAGGATTTTCATGAAAAAGACGTCGAGAATTGCTCTTTGGAGGCCCATAGTTTTTAAGCGGGAGCCAAGCTAAATTTTTCTGCTCCCTCTATCGATCCATACCAAAAAAAAACTGCGAATGAAAACATTCTTGGGCGAGCGGCATCATGTACAGTTCCGTCCAGCAAAATTGGTTGAACCTAACCCCTGTGTAGACATCACGACTCAATGCGTGTGGTTGCGTCGCGGCCATTAACGTTCAATAGCGCCGAGAGACTGAGCTACTGGTCAGTGCTGACCTCGACGAGATCACTTGATGTTCGTCTCTGTGCAACGTTTGTTCCGTTTTGATCTGTGACTTGCCCACGATTTTCAACTTCTACGAATTAGGTTTTTTTCATGAAGTTAACGACGACATTTGAGCCCAGGGTTTTGATGAAAAACTAGAAAAAACGTGGACATGATTGTTCAGAGAACTACCGCAGTTTTGAACAAAAAGTTCACAATAAGACTTTTAAAGGGTGTTCAGCGCTGCAATTTTGTCAGGATTCAACACTGCAACAAGGGTAAAATTGCTCACATCGATGCGTTGATTGCGTATGCTTTTGCTTTACTAAGAAAACTTGATTCTGCCATTATTCGAAGCTTTTCGATAACGTTGCCTTGTTTTTTCAATCAAAGACATAAAATTACGAAAATAAGACGCTTCAAAAGTCAATTTTTTTCGGAATTTTTCGAATTCAAAACCGAAAATTTTTCGTTTTTCGGTTTTTTCGGTTTCAAAGTTTTCCGCACATGCCTGCTTCCGACACATACATCTAAACTCCGTTTTGAGCAAAAACACTAGGGAATCTTTGTAATGCCTCCACACATATCGAAATTAAGGCGCTTTGTTATTTGTGCAGGGCAATCCAGACCCAAAGCTAAGCTTTATCCATATCGATGTTAGAAATGATCTTGACATGGATATTTATCGTTGTTCGAGCTTATTCACGATGTAATCCGTTCCAACCATCTTTTGAATCTCTCCATTCGATCAGGTCTGAAGCGCCTCCGCCCATTGTCAACAAGGATAAACCGATGATTTTAAAGACCATTTCTGACACGGGTGTGAGAAAATCTTTGATTTTTCAAGGGTTGAATCCCCTTGGTGGGAGTTAAGGTGTGTGTGCCAATAGTGAGTTGTTCTGCATGATCTCCGCCGATCACCCAATCAGCCTGCTCGTTATCGATGTTGCGTGGTCGCCGCCACGGCGTGCGCGGCACACCGTATGCCGAGGCTGCCATGATTGGCAAACGGCGAAAAGGCGGGCGCACAAGACCCTTTCCAGCAAGAGGTCTGAATTAGATCCCTTATGTTTTGAATAGTTTTCAATCAGTTTATTTTATTTGCTGTTGTTTTTTCAAATGGGTCTCACTTGTAATCAAAAGCATCCAGGAAAAATGAGAATGCAACGCAAAATGAAAAATCAGAAACAAAAGCCATGTAACTACTAATTTTTCCACGCAATAAAACAAAAACTCCAGAATTGTAAAAAGACAAAAAAAATCGATTCTTTTCTTCAGGAAATCAACCAAAAAGAAGAATCTGACGCCGAATAAAAAAAGAAAAAGTTTTCTGCTTTCGTATCGAGTCAGGATGTGGAAAGAAATAGAAAGTCCCAGCAATCAGAGAGGACATAGAAGAAATCGGAAAGTTTATTTCAAGATCCAAAAATCAACCAAAATTAGAATTTTGACGCCAAATCAAGAAGCGAAAAAAGTTCTTGTTTCGATATCGAGTCGGAATATGGAAAGAATCTGAAACTCAGAAATTCAAAAAGGAGATGGAAGGAAATTCTTCTTCATGAGCAAGAAATCGACCAAACTGTTATGATTGGAAAGACGAATCAAGAAATGAAAGAACTTTCCGTTGCGATTTCGAGGCAGTATACGGAAAGAATGGGAAGCTCCGAACTTTAAATGATCATAAAAAAGAATCGGACATCTGAAAATTTTTTCCAAAAACAACAAGTCAACAAAAATGAGAAATTCAACGCTGAATCAAGAAATGGAAAAAACGTCGTTTTAATAACGAGTCAGGATACAGAAAGCAATCGAAAATTTGAAAATTTCAAAAAGGACGCAGAAGGAATCGGAAATTTTCCTTTACTCTCAAGAAATCAACCAAAATGTGAAGATTGGAAAGACGAATCAAGAAATGAAAAAAAAATTCCCGTTCCGATATCGAGTCGGGATATGGAAAGAATCGGAAACTCCAAAATTTAAAGAGGACGTGCAAAAAATCGGAAATCGGAAATTTTCCATCAAAAAATCAACCAAAATTAAATTTCAGACTTCGAATCAAGAAATGAAAGAAAAACTTTTCGTTTCGAATTCGAGTCAGTATAAGGCAAGATTCGGAAACTCTAAAAATTTAAAAAGGTCAGGGAAAGGATCGGAAATCGAAATTTCTTCCAAACAACGAATCAACGAAAATAAGAAATTCTTCACCGAATTAATAATTGAAAGAAAAACTTCATGTTTTAATAACGAGTCAGGATATAGGAAGGAATTGAAAACTTAAAAATTTCAAAACGGACATGGAAGAAATGGGAAATTAATCCCTCAGAATTAGGAGGACAACCGAAACGAAAAATTCGGCGCCGAACATTTGGCGGTGCAGCGGGTACTGGGGTCAGAAGTTTTGGACGTCAATACGCGCACAAAGGTGAGAAAACGACGAAGTGACATCATCCCATGATACCGGTCGATGGGTGGTCGACTGTCTGTGGACCTCGGTCGACAGACAGTCGATCGGACACATAACGGTCGACAGACAGTCGATCCGCCCTTTGCAGTCAAACCACCCAGCGACCGGTAAGCCACAAGGGTGACGTGTCAACCACCCGTTGGACGCCACGAGTGTCTGAGTATGTACCGAATCAATCGTGTGTTGTAATGCACGAAAATCTTCAACGTTTAAGACTGGCTTATACAGCTTGAAATCATCGGCAAAGGAACAACATTTAACATTGTTAGAAGTAACGAGGGTGGGTAGTTCATAAGCGTAGATGTTAAAAAGAACCGGCGAAAGAACCCCACCTTGAGAAACACGGCTAAATGCTTGCCTAGGGCTGGACAGGGTTGAATTAATTCGCACACTAAAAGAACGACCTGAGAGGAAAGATTGTATCCACGCGACTATTCTTGGATGAATACCGGAGATTTAATTTGAGCTCCAGTTTTTCATGGGAAACACGGTCGAAAGCTTTAGAGAAATCTAGGTAAACAACGTCCACCGGATGACCTTCTTCGAGGGAAATGGTCCAGTCATTGATGGATTGAAGCATTGCTGTGACCGTCGATTTCCCTTTCTGAAAACCATGCTGGTAGGGCGATATAATTGTGTGTTTCTCAAGATGGGCCTCTATTCTTTTTTTTGAGGATTTTTTCGAAAACTCTGGCTAGTATTGACGTTAAACTTATTGGAGGATAGTTCTCAGGAGAAGTATGTGGAGGTTTTTTCGGTATAGGTGTGACAATCGCCGTTTTCCACCTTGAAGGCACTTCTGATCTCATGAAGCTGAGGCTAAATATGTGCTCCAGGGGGCCTGCAATGATATGGGCAACTGATTTGAAAAAGAGGAGCGGGATGCCATCCGGAGTTTCCGAGAACGAAGACGGCCATTTTGATAGCAAAGTATAGATTTCTTCTGCAAAACACCAAGCCGAGTCTTCCATAAGAGGGAGAAGAGGATCTCCCGATATATTACTGACCCCATCCGCGTCTTGTTTGTATACTTTCTCGAAAACGTTAGCAAATAGCTCAGCCTTTTCAATATCGTTTCTGATTGATTTGCCGTCTTCCGAAAGAATAAGACCTATCTTAGGATTATGTTTCAGCTTAGTATTGAGAAATTTGAAAAAAGCATTTTTGTTTTGGGACTCAATAATCTTTTTTTCGATAGACTTGTTATATTTCTTCAGCTTTTAGTCGAATACTCTATTCAGCTCTCTGAAGTTACTCCACTTTTCACAAGTGTTGGGGGCGACTGCGGTATCCCACGCCTGCGATTTTTTGAGGAATAGTCTTTTGAGATAGAAGGGCAGATTGAGTTGATGGGGTGGGATCTTTTAGAGTGGCACAAACATATCAATGCAGTGGTTCAGAATTGACAGAAACATTTCATATTTTTCATCTACGGACGAAACGTTCAGAATAGAGCCAAGCCAATCGACCTTATGGAGATAAGAACAGATAGCATCATAGTCGGCGGTCCTGAAGTTGCGTTTCAAAACATAATTGATTTCTGGCTTGGTTAACATTAGGTCAGAACGTACACAAGAATGATCACTAGAACCCATTGGGGACTCTATTTCTATGTTTTCGATAGCGTTCAACTCGGTGCTCAGAACAAGATACAAGATGTTGTTTCCCAGAGTACATTTACGAACATATTGGAATAGTTTATGATTTTCACAAAGTTCTAGGAATGCTTTCGACAAAGAGCAGACAGCGAAGGGTTTATCTCCAGAGACCCAGTCAATGTCGGGCATATTGAAATCTCCCACTATGAGGCAGCTTCGGTCACAAGAAATCAGATCACTGAGTGCTTTAACCAAAGTAAATGTGTTGTGAGCAGGGCAAGATGGAGCTCTATATACAACTATTATGCGAAAGACCTGTGATTCAAGGAGCAAGTCGCAGCAAATCAACTCATAAGCGCCAGAAATAGATTCTTTGAAAACCAATGATGGAGACAAGATTTTTTAAACTACTAAAGCGACTCCTCCTCCTTTTTTACGTAGACGGTCACATCGTAGTATATCGTATTGTGCACAAATTTCACACAAGAGAGGTTCCGTATCAATAGTTGAGTTACACCAAGTTTCTGTGAGAGCGACTACGTCGAAATCAAAATTTTTAAGCATGAAAACTAGAGCATTTCTGTTGCTCACCACAGAACGGATATTAGAGAGAAGATAAGTCATATTGGACTTACCATGTCTCCGACGATCGGCTAGCAGTTTGACTGGTGAGATGATACAACAGGTACAGGCCCAGAATTTGAGGCAGCAGGAACATCATGTGACTGTTGCCAAACATTGGCAGGTTGGGCCGGCGTAGAAAACGATTGCGAAACAGTTACAGTAGAAGGAGGCTCAGAATGTGGGTACATCTTATTACGCTGTGCACGTCGTGCCACTCTCTCAGCATGAGCTCGATCCCTTTCCTCCCTGGTTAGGGAGTGCAGGATCAAGCGGGGCGTTGCGTAATTTTCTGAAATCGGATCGACCCCCACCACCAATTCTGTTCAAAATGCCAAATTTTTGCGACCCCCCCCCCGAGGCGCGATTTATGAGCAGTTTTTATTTGATTACTAGGACTGCAAAACACCGAAAATTCGTTCAGTAGTCGGGCTCAAGCGTCTAAAACCTGAGAAAGGTTACGATCTCTCACTTTGACGACCTAAAGTATCCAGAAATTTTGGGATATCTTAAACAAAATATCATTTTTGATCCGGATTTCTTTGCGTATGCAGTACATTAACCTTTATTTTCGGGACAAAATTTTTGCGACCTCCACCCCAACCCCCGTTGCGAAATTTCGCGACTCCGCTTGACCCTGAGGGAGTGTCTTATGAAGACCTTAGGGATAGAGTAATGCTTGAGGCTAGAAGCACGATTTACAGCAAGTTCAGCGAAATAAGAAGTGGGAAGAACAACTTTCAGTAAATTACGAGATTTGTGATTAGGTGGCACCATACGATAAACAGAAACGGGCACACACTCAACACCCAGGTAATCTAGCACTTGACGGACGGATACATAATCATTAAAAGCACGGGTAGTAGAATATTGTGAATAAACCTCAGGAAGTCCAACAATGACAATGGAGCGTTTGCGCTCAAATTCCTCAAACAGATCATTTGGAACAGTACGTGGAGACGAAGTTACATTAGTGATGGGTTTATCTGGTGCTAGAGAGTTAGGAACAACGGATGAAACTTTAAGGGCAGACTTAAGTTGATCATTCTCAGCTCTCAGCGCGGCGATCTCACTCTCCAACTCACGGTTGCGGCAGATGACGGAGTTCAGCTTGTTTCGATCCTCCAGCAGAATAGCGATTACAGACCGTAGATGTACAGGAAGAGTTTGGTCATTCAGTAGCAGCTTGACGTCACGGTCGAATGAGTCGGTTTGCACTCGCGGCGAAGTGTCCAGACGTAACTGGATAACACGACGTTCGTCAGAAGGAACAGCAACAAGTGGGGTATCCATGCAGATAGAAGTAGGCCGGAATATCAGTTTTCCAACAACTTTAGACGACGGTATTCAGTATGCGAAAAGGGCTGATGAGTTGAGGATAATAGGTCGTTCACGGCAGACTAATCGATATGTCGACCACTCGCCATGAGAGCGCAGGCGAGAATGAGCTTTTGTGCCTATGGAATGGGATATACGTCTACCTTTCTGTATGTTCGCATATAATGTGACTCCTCACAGTGCGACGGGAGAGAGTCCATATTTCATATTGCATGGGATGGATCCAGCATATCCCTCTACAGTGATCCCGAATGGAGGCATAACTTGGTACAGCATGGACCAGAGTAGGGAAGACTATAAAGCGCAGTTGCTACTATCTGTGTCAGAAATTCAAGAGAGGGTAAAAGAGTATAATGAGAGGATAGGAGAGAAAATGAAACGAGAGTACGATAAAAGGAACGCGGTAGAGGTGGATAGGCTCCCAAAAGTAGGTGAGCGTGTGTACATGAGATCCCCGAAAGAGAAAGCGGCAAGTTCCCATCCAAAATTAGTTTGCGAATGGGCGGGGCCATTCCGAGTGATCCAGACAAGTGAAAATTCAGCTTTGATCAATAGGACTGGCGAAAATTCGAAACCTATTAGGGTCAATTTTGATATGCTCAGGGTAGTGCCGACCTACATCCCAGATGATCGGATCGACACCGTAACCAGTAGGGGTAAAAGAGGCAGAAAACTACGTGTACAGGTCCGGAGAATGAAAAATTTTATTTCCAGAGGTGTCGAGATCCGGTCAAAGCAAGGGCGTGGTCACCTGGAATTTTCGTGTACTGATGGTTGCTTCAATGGTGTGAAGCTACGCGATACAAAGGACATCCAGTTCCCCGGGGCATACGCGAATATGCCGTTTGGATCGCTGTGGAATGCGTAGCGCGCCGCCAGCATTTTCTGTAGGAAGGACATCGATCTGAAATCGAAGATCAGGTTCTGGAACGACAAGGCAACGTGCTTGGACGAGGAAGCGCTCCAACAAGTCCTGAAAGTAGCGTACGAGAAATGCCTGGACTGGACGCAGTTTATATGTGTGACAGATGCAATAAAGAAGCACGCGAAAATTGAGATTTTCGGTTTCGCACACACATACGACGCGGCATTGAAGAAGCTCAAGAAACAGCTGAATGATGAGGAAAGGGCGGAAAGGCCTATTCGTGATGGTCCCACGGCATTTGCAGCACCCGCGAGTGCCGCCTTGCTGCAAAAGGACGGTATCAAAAGAGGAATCCACATGCGTGTCGCTGCTTCGTTTTCGCAGCTTCGAGAGGTCTTGGGAGAATGGTCAAGCAACTCGACATGGGTCATCGTTTGGCCGTTAGATCCGAATTTTGAGGAAGACACTATTTGCGCTATTGTAAAGTTGTGCAATGAGCATTTTGAGAATGGTAGCCGAATTGTTAGTGTGTGGCCCCCGATTGTGGAAAAGAATAGTATTTTGTGGAAAAAGTTGGTTGAGATCTGGATGATGTTAGATGGTACTATTGGCAAAAGATCCGGTCAAGGACAATTTGTGATGGCGTCAAGCTCAAAAATTGAGAATGGACACGTGTATTGTGAAGTAGGCAGTCCTGAGATATGTTTAGCATATTATGGTTCTGATTGTACCGTAGCTTGTGCGAAGACATTGTACGATATGATTAGGAAGAAAATGGCTAAAGTGATAGAGCTACCGGAGCTGAAAAGATTGGACTACGTACCGATGAGGGCATCGGCTCAGGAGGGGGGAGGCATGTGGAGAGGCGAGAGGTCAGCGCAACCGCTGACCTACCGACCACCGTTGAAGAGGCGTGACATGGGCGGGGCCTAAGGCGTGAGGGCATAAAAGGAGAGGGATGGCAGGATAGGGAGCCACCTACCCGCGTCACGTCTCCTTGCCTCCCTCTTTGATTTTGGAAGTTCGCATCATTGTTATTCTATGCATTGTCATCTTTGTTAAAATTCTATTGTCTAATAAACTCTTATAACTAAGGTGTCGTGTCGTGTAATCGTACTATCGCGAACTACCTAACCCACTCGCTAAAAGGGCCTTGTACATCCAGCACAATACTCTCATTTTTTATGAATTTTCGCGATCATGAAAAGCGCATCTGATTTTCAGGCAAAATAAAATGATTTTTTCTATTTCTTGAAGTTTGTTTCTACCTTATTTCAATTTTTTAAATTTGTATTATATATTTATTTTCACTATAAAAATTTATTCTGAAACGAGACGAACGCTTAAAAAAAGAGGAGAAGGAGAAAGTTTTGATATTTACTAACAATTTTTATTCTTATTTACACTGTTTTCAGTTATGCCTATTTTAATTCCGTGTATATTCTCAGCCTTCACCATTCAATCTAATAATTTTGGCACATATGGGTCGACATCGCCTCTCCTAGACCGCTTGTGATCCTGCATAGTATACAGGCTATAAAACGGCCAAATTCTCACCGTCGACCGCGTACCACGCGCTGCGCGACCGCACGCGCGTTGGAAGCGAACGAGTTTTGGCCGCCGCGCGACGTTTCGGCCGCCGCGCGGTGGCCAAAACTCGTTCGCTTCCGACGCGCGTGCGGTCGCGCAGCGCGTGGTACGCAGTCGACGGTGAGGATTTGGCAGTTTTATGGCCTGTACATTGGATCCGAATCAAAAAAAAATTCGGATACTCGGATTTCGGATAACTCAAAAATCAAAGGTCGCGGATATCCGACTCAAACGGATAGATTCAAAATAGCAATTTCGGATAATCCGATTCATTCGGATAGGAGGGCTAGACGGATAGTCGGTTCTCGGATCAATCCGAAAATCATGTTTTTTCGGTGATTCGGAATTTGGATCACTCGGATTTCGACCTTTTTTCGGTGAGTCGGAATCCGAATATCCGAGTCGGATATCCGGTCGGATAAAAGATGGTATAATTCTGAAAGTCTATCGAAAATCGATAGTCTGGCGAGAATCCTCAAAAAAAATTTTCTGCCTCACTATGATAAAATAACTCATTGATAATCATCTTTATCTCGGAATATTTGCAAACCAAAGAGGTGTGATCACTTTTCGCAATCTCTTCAAAGTGAGTGTAATGTTAAAGCATTAGTATAGATGAGTACCATGAGTATCATTCCTTCCCATCGATTTCGTAAATACTATAGTTGTGCTTTTAGACTAAACGGACCGAATGAATGAATGAATATATTCGACTTCGAAATTTTCGAATAAACGAATGAATGAATAAATTCGACTTCAATTTTTTTCGAATAAACGAATGAATGAATTAATTCGACTTCAAAATTTTCGAATGAACGAATGAATGAATATACTCGGTTCTCTATTTCGAATGAATGAATATCGAAAATCGAATAATTTCGAATAAATGAATTAATTTAACTACGGGCCAACCGAATTCAGAGTTTTGCGACGCTACTGCTTTGAAGAGGCAGTTTTTAAGAATGGCATCGAAAGCTTTTGAACTGCTCAATATTTTCAATATTCCGCTCAGGCAGGGTTCATGAGTGGCGGCACGCAAAATCGATACGCATCATTTCTACACTAGCAGCTGTCTGATGCCACCCACAGCGGTTCTATTCATACAACGTCTGCGCGTCACGAGCGGGCTTTTCGTTAGACCCCGTTCAGAAATCATTCGCGTCACGACGCGATGTTATAATCAGCCTGCATCTCGATCACGCTACGTCGCGTCGCGTCTTCGCTGGGTGCCCACAGTGAAGAGGCGCGATACATTCGAAATGACGCGCTTTCTCCTAGAACGATAGCGGTCGTATAGCGAGATGGGAGTTGTTCGGCCCGCCACGCGCCAGCGATTCCATCAATGTTACTGTCTTAGCTGGGGATAGTGTTCGCGGAATTTCTGGATTAGGCGTGATTCCTAGCTTTTTTTCGCTTTTCGTTAATTTGTTACTTCGACATTTTCTGCCCTGACGAGTATGAGCCGCAAAACTTGCTGCTATTTGATATTTACTCCACCCCTTTGAGTATTACTCATTTTGCCACCTATTCGTTTTTATTTCGTTTCCTAAAATCGATAAAAAAGAACGAAAACCAAATTAGCCATCGTTGACAGCCATAGAAGCATCTTGTCAAAGGTTGGGAAAAATATACAAATCTCGCTCTATTGAGAATTCCCGTTCTTATTTTGATCTAGCGCATATGTCGTGGGTTCATTTGCCCTATCAATTTTCGCGGCTTTAGCTTTGGCTACTAAAAAATGCTCAGTCGGTACCATGGATCTCCATCAAATTTCAGTTTCAACTTTGAAAACCGCAAAGTTTCGCTGAAAACCAAAAAAAGCGTTGGATAGAAGACGATTTACATTTTCGACCAGTATTGCCCTTACCAGAAGAAAATTCCGGTCCGCAATTGTGGACAAACGCTGTTGCAGCACGTAATGTGATGAAGTCGTGCTGGGACGAAGGTTGATCGTGCAGGGACTACGTGGTCCCTTTAGTATTGTCATCATGTGGCGTGCTGCCATAGCGGGTGTCTGCGATTGCGGACCAGAGATTCGCTCGGATGAAAGCATTTTTTCAAGTACTCGTCGAAAACAGATTCATTTTGAAACACATAACATCACTGGGAAGTTGAGGCGTTTCCATGTTTAATGAGGTTCGAGGCTGCGTTTGAGCTCATTACTCATCAGTTACGAATTACGATTAACGAGTTACGAGGATTCGAAAATTACAATTTACGCAATTCAAAATTTCAGTTACGCACAGCCCTGACTCACACTAGTGCTGGTGCACTGGCCCTTCGAAAAATTTCTGTGTAGGATCCGGTAATGGCTGTGTTAGATTATTCGGATATATTCGAAGATCGAATATGTTCGATTAATTGTCACTGTCGATAGTCGATTTCGAATAATAATCGAATATGAGGTTTTTTCGATAGTCGATTTCGAATAATAATCGAAAATCGGGACTTTTCGATTACTCGATAATCGAATAAATAATCGAATAATTTATTCGAATGTTTATTCGATTGCGAATATTCGAGCACAACTATAGTAAATACCCGTGAATTCCTGTCTAATCCACCTAAAACAGGATTGCCCGTTCGATCAATACACATGGTTTTTGGGAGTCAATCATACCCTTAATGCGCTATAAGGGGTATGGCATACTTTTGCGACACACTGTCGCGTCGCGGTGCACAGTGACACCGACCGCCTGTCGCGGAGCTCCCACCCTTTAGGCGGCGTTCAGAGTTTTCGCGACGCGATGGCACATGACAGCGCGACGCAAAAATCGCGTCGCGCGGAAATCAAGGTGTGAGCGGCGCGAACGTTAGACGACTACGCGCAATTGCGTAATTTCCTCAATTTTCCGTACCCAGGCAAAACTAATCAATATTCGGTCTTCTTCTGTTTATTTTAGTGTGATGTACCTTTTTTTATCTTTTATCTGTATTATTATGGCACATTTTTGTTTTCGTTGCGACAACTTGCTTCTTTGATGACGAAACAATCAAAAAGACATCGGGAGCAAATGATGCTTAGAATTTTTTTTGGAGTTGATAGTACAGAATAGGGAGGTTTCGGTGAAATGAGACCGAATTTTGCTTGTGTTGCTTGTAAACCGTAAAAAAAACTTTACAGCTCGTCAACTCTTTGAAACCATCACCCTCATCCCACTGTCCTTAAATATGCAGATAAAATTGTTTGCAGTATCATCTGAGAACAATACCAAAACCCATGACAATTTCAATCGAACTAGTCTTTGAAAAGGCTTGGGAAAATTAAAAACGCCTCTTGAGTCCCCGATGATGGAAGAAAAAATGATTACAATCGCTCCGCGACCATCGCGTCGCATTGCATTGCAACGCGACGCGATGGTCGCGGAGCAATTATAATTTGCGCGTCGAATTCGATGTATCGCGCCTCTTCACTGTGAACACCTAGCGACGACGCGACGCGACGTCGCTTGATCGATACGTAGGCTAATCATAACGTCGCGCCGCGAATGAACTCTAGACGCCTCCTTATGCCTAGTGCATACTTCCCGTGACGAGCGACGCGACATTATGCTTGTCATCTAAATCGACCGAAAATCGATATTGCTAATATGCACTGTCGCGGTCGCGGAAAGTATGCGCTAGGCCTTGGACCTGTCGCTGTCGCAGTGTGCTGCAAGCTTCGGCCCGCGACAGCGACAGGCTTCGGCCCATTCGCAGTATGTCAGCCCTCCGCGTCGCGTCGCTGTGACAGACGCGCGATAACTGTGCCTACGACGACCGATTCCGTTGTTACGATGCAGGTCCCGCAGCGAATTGTGCTAGATTGCATGCCTGTCGGTCATGACAGCGGCAAATTATACCATACCCTAAGAGACTTTCAGAGTGGCGTCGCAGCAAAACTCGCGGTCGCGGAAACGGTGTGAGTGATGGGGTTTGCTACGCAGCGCAAACTGTGCCGTGCGACGGGGGCGACCGCCGCGCTTTCAGAGTGCGCGAGCTAGCAGCGATGGCAGCAACGTCGCGCGATGAAAATGATTTCGATCCTTTTTGCCGCTATCGCTGCCGTCCCGCCGTAGTTTCTTTCTATTTGTTGATGTTCCTTCGTTAATAACTGTTCATTAACTCTCTATAAAATACTTATTTCCCTTATTTTAGTTTTTTTTTCAATCAAAGAAACGGCGGAGAAGAGGTAAGAGACGCAGAGCCATAAATATGATTCGGCGACAAGTCATGGTAACGCCCGATTTCTCTCGCTCTGGAGAGCGACACCAAGAATTTTGCAGCGACGCCACTCTGAAAGGCCTACACTCGCACAGATAACCCAAACGAAGAGGATTAATGCCAATTATGCGCAAAATCTGCGCTGATGATGCGCAACAAAAAGCGGCGTAAATTTCACGACGCGCTCCAATTGGATGTCTGCAGTGTAAGTACGCACCTGTATGGCTACTGTAGAATGGAATGTCGAGTCGTGACATCAGATACGCTTGTTTGAGTAACAGGACATGCCGAATCTACCAATATTCGACTCGTTATCCGATCCGAATCATGACATTTTTCGGATATTCGGTATCCGAATCATTACCCGACTCATGCCACATTTCGGTGATTCAGATTTCGGATCAAACAGATTTCGGCGTTTTTTCGGTGAATCGGATTTTGGATCATTCGGATTTTGACGTTTTTTCGGTAATTCGGATTTTGACGTTTTTTTCGGTGAATCGGATTTTGAATCATTAAAATTTCGGTTCATTCGGATGGATATCCGAAAATGAGTGAGTCGGATCCAATGTATACTGCATAGCCAGTGGACATAACAGATCCGAAGACAAGCGACCCACGATCGTAAACATCTCCCAATGGCATTTGCTAATGGCCATGCGGACGGCAGGGTCGGTGGAGTGAGAGATAGGTATCGACTGCTGTCAACGAGGATTTATTAGTTTGAATCCATAGGCTCAGACCATGTTAAAGAAGAAAGACGTTATTTCTCTTTCAGCGAATGACAAAAATCAGTCATTGAAGGCAACGAGATTTTTGTTGCTGAAGGAAAATTCAATTGTTTAAAAACTAAAATTGAAATGAACATCAACGAATGAAAAAGACCAGCGACGGCACAAAAATTCGAGATTCTCGTTTCTGAAGTGATGTTTGTCTTCTAAAGCATTTTTGCATTTTCTGGTGTAGAAAACATTCTATTTAATGTTCAAAAAATTCTATCTGATAATGTGACAATTTTATTGAACAGTAAAGCTGAAATATCATCACCGTTTTCTAACTTCGTTCGAAACCTTGATAAATTTTTCACATTAAACCTGGTTCTTAAAAAAAATTAGTTAAGAATTTGCTTTTTCCCTAAAACAATCCTATGACGGATTCCGCTTCAGCAAGTACTCGCTAATATTACTAAAAAAACTGTGCAATAAATTACTCTACATACGAGGGGTGCGAGGTAGTGCTACAAAATTAAAAAAAATTGTGCGAAGTGGAAGACACTTTATAAGCTACAAAAGCGAGCTTGAAAAGTGAATTTATCGAACCCACCCGACAATTATGAGTTTAAAGGCAGTGGTCACGATGAAAAACGCTATCGAAAAAGCTACAAAAATCAGCTTAGATCAAAAACAGCTGAAAAACTATGAAGGTAGCGCGGTGAAAAACGGTCTACAAATAGTTTCTAGGGCCCAAAGAAGCTAGTTCGTGCACACGTGCACAGCGATGACGAAACAGATCGCAGTCTCATGCCGAGCAGTCAAAAATCATCGACATTCAGAGGACGAACTAAATGCAAATTTAACGAATAAAAACAGTTGAATAATGAAAGCATCACTTCAGTCAATGTTTTTGACTAGATGTGTACATAAATTCGAAGGTTCATTGATTGACATTCAATTTCAAGCTAGCTGATGTTCTTGATATAAGAGGTCATCGATGCCGATGATGTGGAGAGGGCTCGTCCACCATCAAAAGACAAGAAAGTTCAGGTTTCAAATTCGGCCCAAAACAGTGGTTTTTTCGCGATTTTTTCTTATAGGTCCTACTACTCGAGACCCAGGAAAGGATTTGGAGAGAAAAAGACGACAAGCATATTTGATCGCGACCACTGCCTTTAAAAAAAAATTGTGTCAGTGGCTTTGGCAAATTCTCAATTTTTTCACTCCTTAAAATTAAGGCTGTACCCAACTTTGAAATTTCGCTAATCAAATTGCTCCACAATGAAGAACTCTGCCAACGCGTAGCTAGATGCCTCCGAGGGCGCGGCCTGTAACGCCGCCCCATTCCATGTAGCGAGAATTCACGGGTTTTCGCTACGATAGCTAAAACCCGCATATTCTTGTGTCGACGGTACAAGGGTGCAAATTCTACGCCTACTCTACGTAAAAACGAAGGCTTAATTCGATACATTGATCTCTCCGTCGCTAAACCCGTATATTCTCGCTATAATTTTGTAGCGAGAATCTACGGATTTCGCGACAGCCTGTGTTAAAAGGCAATCTCAAACCCGCGCTGGCTACGCGGAACGCAGGGATGCCGTTCGAACAGTGTTGGCCCAGTCATCTCACTGAGTGATTACTCGACACTCTGTGGCTGACCGTGGAGGGTGACCCCGTGACGCTCTCTGGGAGACCATGGAGAGGATAATTTTGATCATTGGGATGCGGCAGGCCGTGGGGAAGAAACGGCGATGCTGTCGATCGCAGCTGGGATCGCCTTTCTAGTACGGATCAGGACTGGGTGGGTCGATCGACCGAGTGCTGTAACGAGAATTTGCGTAGAATACGCGGGTGCCGTAGCAAGAATTTACGTAGAATATGCGGGCGCTGTAGCTAAAATTTCAACAACTGAGGCTAAACTTTCCATAATTTACGTAAAATCTTGGGTCAAAATTAGACTAGATGCCCCCGAAACCCTGGGCATCTCCGGTTTCCGTGTGAGGCATCTAGCTACGCGCTGGCAGAGGAATAGATTGCATTTACATTTTACAAAATTTGAGCTCGACCACCTTGCATGAGTTACCCAAGGCTTCATAAACACATTTAAAAAAATGAACAATCAAAAAATAATAATTGGAAGCCAAACCCATATTCAAATCCAGTAGTTCGTAGTAGAAATGGGGTTAACGCATTAATATCATCGTATTGCTGGTCAAGAAAGGTTTCATGTTGACATGGAAACATGAAAACTCTAATGAGTTGGCAAACCAACGCATTTGGGATCAGCGTTTATCGAAAGTGTTGTCATTGGGGTTGAATAGAATTGTTTATCAGCAGCATAGTAGCTCACGATTCAGTGGAATACAGATGAATAGCGCAGAAATACAGTGAGGAAGTAATCAAATCGAAGCACTCGTGAAAGAGGCACTCTGGAGGCAATCTCGTCCAAGCCGAGGGTCGGAGTCGGGCCCGCCCCTCTGGCTCCGCCCTCAGTGGAGTGCCTGTTGTCTACCCCCCAGCGAAGCGACACAGCGCATCAAGGTGGGGTCAGTGAAGGATCGTTGAAGTTATTGAGTGCACTTTTTTTGTATTTTTGTTTTTCATGTTTTTCAAAAAAAACACTCTAAACTTAACTTCCGAATAGAATTAGATTTGTTCTGTAGACAGAGTGATGAATCTGAATGCATCTTTGAAGAGATATAGGATAGAAACCGCGGGAAATCACAGACGATAGTGTGAGAGGAAAGTCAGAAGATAAATAAATACAATATCCAATGCGACGGTGTAGAGATTGTGTGGAAAAGCAGCTGTTCAGAAAGCTTTTTTGCTGTCTGGTTAAAAACATTGTGTGCAGGAACACACTGCACAACCAACGCGACGCCACTATTTTTGCCCCCGCGCGTCGCCCGATTCAAGCTTTGGCCAGTAAATCGGAGTGGTGTAGACGCGCGCTATAATCAATGCGGTGCTATGTGGGAAGGGGGGCGCTGTTGTATCGCCCTTGGCCACGCCCATTTTTCCGTGCCGCAATGACTCTCCTGATTTTGGCAGGTGAGGGAAACCCCGGGTAGGTGCTCAAATTTAGTGCGGCACAGTAACACGGGCGTGGCCAAGTCCATCGCGCCATAGTGCCCCCTCCCCCCTTCCCACATAGCACCATCAATGCACCCAAACTTCTGGCGCGTTGACGCCCTGAATTGGCCAACGCAACTCGTCCAGTTTGAATAATGTTATCCAGCCCACCCCCCCCAAATCGGCTCATTGGCCTTGGGACAGATTTTTGCATTGGAGCAGGTTTTTCGCACTAGACTTCCAATCTTCTCAGAAAGTATCAATATCACAATTTCGCAGGATTTCTCTATCGTGCGAGCAAATTTCAAGGATAGAATGGCTCAACTCACATGTATAGCTGGTTTCGATAGTCTGACTTTGGCCCTAGTTATACACCGGCGGGACGCTGCGGAAATAGCAAGACAGCTATCACTTATATGCGCCCTAACTGTGCGCAGGCATGCCAAAAGGAACAGTAGTCGCAGAAAAACGCGCCGGAAGGCCGCACAGAGCAGTTATACACGCCGCGGCACCGTATACTGTATCCTTGCGGGACCTGCCCTGTTGGAAATTTCCCAATTTCCATCAGCTGATTATTTTTCCAATTTAAAATTGGTAAAGCATCACCAAAACGACATAACGAGCACTGTAATGACGGGAGGAATTGATTATTAGTGCTATTCTGCAAATAAAAAGTGTCAGAAGCGAAAAAACCGATAAAATACCATTAAAAACGCCTGGAAAATTTTTGTCTGCAGTATTGCGTCAAAGACGCCAAAGACGCAACATTGCAGACGAGTCCCTAATTCACGCAGCATGCGGCGGCAATGTCATCGCGAGACGTTTTCATTCCGCTGGTGTATAACTAGGGCCTTTGACTGACTTTGCTATGGAGATTTCTTGTGATTTTATTTATTCATGCATTTTAAAGGGTAGACTCTGTTTCATTCCAAGTGAACTCACGTTTTCGCTTATTACAGCGCGGAGCGGTGGCTTTTTCGTCGAAACCGCCTTATCACTAGTTATATTTCACCGAGGCCCACCGCTCCGCTGCTGGTGATAGGCCCTAGTTATACACCAGCGGAATGAAAACGTCTCGCGATGACATTGCCGCCGCATGCTGCGTGAATTAGGGACTCGTCTGCAATGTTGCGTCTTTGGCGTCTTTGACGCAATACTGCAGACAAAAATTTTCCAGGCGTTTTTAATGGTATTTTACCGGTTTTTTCGCTTTTCACACTTTTTACTTGCAGAATATAACTAATAATCAATTCCTCTCGTCATTACAGTGCTCGTTGTGTCGTTCTGGTGATGTTTTAACAATTTTAAATCTGAAAAATAATCAGCTGGGTGAAATCGGCAAATTTCCAACAGGGCAGGTCCCGCAAGGATACAGTATACGGTGCCGCGGCGTGTATAACTTCTCTGTGCGGCCTTCCGGCGCGTTTTTCTGCGACTACTGTTCCTTTTGGCATGCCTGAGCACAGTTAGGGCGCATATATGGTTAGATCCGCGGCCTGTGTCCTCAAGAAAAAACGTGTAAATTCAAATCGCGGCTGACGTGGCGGTTTAAATCTCAATCTCTGAGAATTAGACCGCCGCGCCAGCCGCGGTTTGAATTTAAACGTTTTTTCTTGAGGACACAGGCCACGGACCTAATTATAAGTGATAGTTGTCTTGCTATTTCCGCAGCGTCCCGCCGGTGTATAACTAGGGCCATAATCGAAATCAACAGGTCACTACGGCTGTACCAGAGCTTAGAAGAACTTCACTAAAATGTGGATCTGGTTTTGGTGCGGAATATTGATGTAGTGAAAATGAATAAAAGTTCAATTTTGTGCTTCATGTGCCATTATTCTAAAAAAGGCACATCGCTCACATTTGGTCATTATACCAATTAGAGGGCTTTGAAAGCACTCAAATAAATCTTCCAGATTTGACTCAAAATCCTCCCAGTGGGGTTATTTGGGGCGCTGATCACGAATATGGATATTAATTTCCGATTTTACAAAGTTTTCGACTTGATTGGTTCAAAGCTTCAAAGCAGGGGAAAATTTGATGGCAGATCGCCACTTTGAACTATTTCCGGTGTGCTACGATAGTTATGGCTCAAATTGGGCATCTGTGGGTTATTTGGAAGGCTGAGCCCGAATCTGACATCCGTTTATCGACTTTAGTCAGATTACGGTAGATCACGATGGGTATACGGTAGTTTGGTCAAAGTTTCAGATTTGACTCAAAGTTTGTATGCGGGAATTATTCGGGGCGGTGAACACGAATTCAATGCCCAGTTGTCGATTTTCGAATTATTGAGGTGCGTTTTGCTCCCTAAGGGGCATGGTACCTACCGTAACCCGCAGTAAACTTCAGAATTTTGACAAACGGACTTCAGGTTCGTGTTCCGCACCCTAGATTACCCCTGCATACAAGTTTTGAGCCGAATCCGAGATTTTTCTCCAAACACCCAAAAAAATTCATGGGGGCTTACCTTGCCCCCTTACCTTGCCAGTAGGCTTTGAAAAAATCGTATAACTTTTTTCAGAGTGGTTTCAGGCAGCTGGGAAGACGATAATCGGATTCTACGCCAAAAATATTAGGTCTAGAAGTTAATTTCCGCGTTTTTGTTGTTATTGATATTTTGTAAAAAATAAAATTATTTTTATATAACGAATTTTATGTTATAATGCTCACTGTATTATCAGCTTTCTATTGATATATAACTTGCTTCACGTACCTTATAAAAAGTATTATTTTAGTTTCAGAATATGTCAACTTTTGTGCCGGAAAACGCCATTTGCGGGAAGCTCTCCTTTCCTTTTTCATCTCAAGAAGAAAGCCACTGACGCGCACCAAATGCTTGCTCAAGCTTACGGGGATGCTGCTCCATCCATAAGAACCTGCCAAGAATGGTTTCAGCGTTTCAAATCGGGTGATTTTGACGTTAAGGACAAAGATCGACCAGGACAGCCAAAAAGTTCGAAGACGAAGAACTTCAGGCTTTGTTGGATCAAGATTCGGCTCAAACGCAAGAACAGCTCGCGGCATCTCTCGGCGTCACCCAAAAGCAATTTCTATTCGATTGAAGGCAATGGGGAAGATTCAAAGGAAGGAAAATGGATCCCCTATGAGCTCTCAGAACGCAACAAAGAGCAGAGAAAAACAACTTCACAAATCTTGTTGGACCGATTCCAAAGAAAGTCTTTTTACACCGCATCATAACTGGCGATGAAAAGTGGGTGTACTACGACAATCCGAAGCGAAGAAAATCGGGTTAGTCCTGGTGAAACAACAACTTCGACCGCAAAACCAAACATCCACGGGAAGAAGGTCTTACTGTGCATATGGTGGGATCAACGCGGTATACTGTACCTATGAACTTCTTCAACCTGGCGAAACAGTTACTGCGAATCGCTATCAACATCAACTAGCGCAATTGCGGCATGAAATCGAAGCAAAGAGACCAGAATGGGCGAGTCGACACGAAAAAGCCATATTGCTTCATGATAACGCTCGACCTCATGTTGCTCGAACGGTAAAGGATACGCCTAAAAGAGTTCAAACAAAGTCTTACCGCACCCGCCGTATCCAGACATCGCCCGTCGGATTATCACCTTTTCCGGTCAATGGCGCATGATCTGAAGCGAGCAGCGTCAAGATCGTCAAGATGTCAAAAATGGCTCGATGAATGGGTGGAGGCCAAACCAGAAAATTTTATTATGATGGAATCCATAAGTTACCCAAACTCTGGGAAATGGCTGTTATTAATGACGGAAATTATTTTGAATAAAAATTTTGTTTAAGTATGTCCAGTTTTCAATAGTGTAAAAAGCGTAAAAAAAACGCGGAAATTAACTTCTAGACCTAATAGTTCTAGAATAGTACATTCATAATCATAATTATATGCTTCACTGATGTCTAAAACGTAATAAAATAGAACATTTAACTGTTATACAGTCCAACTATATCGAAACCAGTTATACATGTTAATTGAGCCATTCTATCCTTGAAATTTGCTCGTACCATATAGAAATCCTGCGAAATTGTGATATTGATACTTTCTGAGAAGATTGAAAAGCTAGCGCGAAAAGCCTGCTCTAATGCAAAAATCTGTTCCACGGCCAATAAGTCAATTGGATAACATTATTCGTCCAGTTTTGGTCCTACAACGACAACGTGCACCAGTATTTCCGCAAGTGTTGGACGCTTGCCAATTTTCAAATTGGCTGTCAACATCGAGATTTTTCTTTTCGTTCTTGTGGTCTACATTTCTTCCTTTGCTGTCAAATTCTCATAATTTTCTGCTATACCTAGGACCGATAATTTCCAGCTATAATAAGTGAATTGGGCTGTATGTTGAAGTGTTGCGGTTTCATAAAGAAAAGCCCCAGAGTTTGGAGAAACTGGTTTTCGTACTTATCCTGGCTATATCTTATTGAAACTTGTTTGAAATTTTATTATGTTGTAGGGCATTGTAAACAAAAAAACTATACCTGGGACCTACATAATTTTGGATTTTGCATGCACAGTTTGTTTCTGTGGTGAGGAAATGAACTGAATCTGTCACAATATTGTAAACTCGTTATTATTTTGTAAATTCGTTATTATTTTCAGTTTATATTGAACAAACTTTGCGACGTTTTTTTTCATTTTTTGCGACGGGGTCGATTGCGGCGCGGTCGCGGCGCGCTTCTACTAGCGCATCGCCAGAGCACGGTTTCCGTCCTCACTTTCAGTCATAGCGGTGTACTTGTCAGTGAGAGGCAGTTCCGTATAGTAGCAATAACTTTATTGATGAAGAATCATGGAATTTTGGCTTAGATTACGTCACAATCTCAATATGGCAGAACCAGAACTGAATGAAATGGCTAATCAAAGTGGAATTCAAAGAGCGCTGGATACCAATTTGTTCCTTGCTTGCGTTAAGTGCCCTGCTAGTCGTGAGTGTAGTTTAAGCTAGCAAAAAGTCAAATACACTTCAAAAATAACGAAATAGTCGGGCTTGAGCTGAAAGGCAGGGTCCAGCAGCCCGCTTGCAAGGTTCTCGCCGGATTAGCGACCGACTATAAGACAAGAACGATAGTTAAGTGCGCCAGAACGGGGCTACCGTAATCTTAGTCGTAAAATAAATTGTTTGGAGACGGTTTTTCACGGACTGAACAACTCAATCGACGCCAGATATTGGCGTTTCGTTCGTCAGGGTCGTGTTAGCGCTCAGTTCATAAAGAACGTTAAGACGGTTTTGTTATTGGAAAGCTCAGTGGAAGGACACAACGACTTTTTTATTTCAATTTCAATGTTTACGTCTATTCTCTACGTGAGAGCAAAATAATGTTCAAGAGTTAGGCCGAAGACTCATGAGGTTTTCAAGCATTGGCTTCACAAAACTGAAGATTTCACCAAATCTTCATGTGGAGAACGAGAGAGTCTGTGAAAGGTGAAACAAATCGCCTTCTCACGAAATCGGTCGAAAACTGAATATGGGTACCACAAAAACTAATGTTAACAGGAAATTGTCAGGTAGCAGTTTTATTGTCTCATTCATTGTCTGTGTGGATTTTCATGGCAAGCCAGTCATATTGGGAAAAGAATTGCTGGAACTAGCAAAGATTCATAGGTATTAGGTTTGAAGTAAACTGCTGGTTACTTTCCGTGATACCCGTAAACAAGCTTTTCCTACTAGAATATCATGGTAGGCAAAGGATTTCCTTTGAAAAAAATATTACTGATTGTTTTTGTAAGTAATTTGAAGAAAATCACGAATGTTATCGCAAACTGATATCTGAATCACGGAAATTTCTGAGTACGCCTATAAAATGATCATTCCAACTCCTACCATTACCACAAATTCCAAAAACCTTTTAGATAAGAAAGAAATCTGGAGAAAAGACAGTTTTTCATTTTTGCAATATCTGATTGTCGCCGTCGAATAAGTTGTTTCGTCCGTGACCAACCGTCCCCAAACAGTTCATTTTACGGCTTAGATTACGGTAGCCCGAATCTGGCGCACTTAACTATCGTTCTTGTGACTATAAGAACTTTTTATTCGGGAAAATCTACGATCCCAACGGTATTATATCGAAATGTTTCGCATTCCTAACATGTAAAATGCTTCAAATTAAATTTTCTAGTTAGCTCGGGGAATTTTCGCAAGCGATCTCAATTACTGCTTAAAAAACCTTGACTAGGTTATATTCCTGTGGTTTGTACAACGAATTTCTCATAATTTTGGTATCTACCAGAGAATCGGTATCTACCAGAGCCACCGTGGCTGTCAACAATATATTCAGAGGACTGGGAACAAGAAATAGCGCGGTACTACTTAGAGCCTTTAAAACCTACGTGAGACCTATTCTTGAGTATGGGACACCAGTGTATTGTCCGCACAAATAGAAAAGCATAGTCAAACTTGAAAAGGTGCAAAACGGGTTTACAAGAAAGTTAATGGTCAGGAAGCTCGGTTTTTGCCATTATCAACAAATGCCATCTGCAGAAACCAGGAATAGTGAGCCCAAACTGCCATCTCTTCTGGTAAGGAGAGAGTTGAACGACTTACTGCTGCTTCATAAAATTCTGTATCAACCGGACTTTGGTCTCCGGCCTGGATGTATTGTCGAGGTGAGAACATCAAGTACCAGGGGAGGAGCTTCAAAAATCGTGCGCAAAAATTCAAACCGAAACTGCAGGCGCTTTTTCTTCATAAATAGGGCGACCCCGGCATTCGAACGGCTTCGTAGGCTAAAATCAATCCCTGTGAGCAATAAGGCATTTAGAAAACTTGTAACTGAACACTTCGAGAACGAGCGTGGCGAGCGCTAATCCTTCGCGGGGCATTTTCCTTGTCTCTACAACATTATGGGCTATACGTGTATCTGCTTTGAATTCATTACACTACCTGATCAAAAACTGGTAGTTTTCCCGTGTTCCTGATGTATGCCTTTTTGCTGATTTCGTTTGTTGTTCGTTGCACATAGGTCTGGTACACAGGCTTATGTAAATAAATAAATTTCCTGTAACCTCGTTCTTCTAGAAACACATTTTTTTTTCGTTCCAAAAATGCACTATCCCCCTTGGAAAAATTTCCGAAAATTTCTACCACCCCCGTTAGCAAGCTATCCAGTCCTGCTCGACCCTGTTGATAGGAGCTTTTTGTAGTTGTAAGGATATTGCGGTATAGATGCAGAACGTTTCTCAATTTTTTCAATAGCTTTCAGTCTCGGAGTGAGCGAAATTTTGACGTACACGCTGAACATTCTTCGGGGACAATTTGGACTGTCGATGACAACTCGCCATTAATAAGGCTTTATTTAAATCCTATGAAAAGTAGTCTGAGGAGTTTTATATTCACTAAACACTTTCGTTTACTGTGAAGTTTAACCATTTCTCCTAAAGTGACGTTTGGATCCAGCAGTAAGAAGCTTCACTGCATACATGGGAAGACTACTATAGCCCTTGCAGGTTTGAGCAGGGTTGCGACTTTGCGTAACGGGGGGGGTCGTAAAAATTTTCGAAAAATTTGGACAAAAATGAAGAAATGGGGGGGCTCGTAGAAATCTTGGAGAAAAAAATGGAATTCTGAAAAAAATTGAAGTTTGTTTTTAATACCGCAAATTTGAGATTTTTCCCAGCTTTTCACTCGGAAAAAAATGAAGAAAATTTTCATTTCGAGAGAGGGGACCGTAAAAGTTTCTCAAATTTCTGCGACATTTCGGTGAACAGGGGGGGGGGGCTTAGCTTCATCGAAAAATGACGCAATGGCCTGCTCAACCCTGAGCCCTTGTTAGATGCCTTCAATTTCACCTACGAGGTATGGTTAGGTCCGCGGCCTGTTTCCTCAAGAAAAAAACGTGTAAATTCAAATCGCGGCTGGCGTGGCGGTTTAAATCTCAATCTCTGAGAATTAAACCGCCGCGCCAGCCGCGGTTTGAATTTAAACGTTTTTTTCTTGAGGACACAGGCCACGGACCTAACTGTATCTGCACTCGATCTCAACGGAAGCATTTGGAAAAATCTATCTCTGAATGGTTAGATGTATTGGAAACATCCGGTTGGAGAGCATTTTTAGTTCCTTCTTCTTCTTCTTCTTTGCAGCCACATTGAGGGTTTTGTCATAGGTTGAGAAACTGGGCGACCAGAAACGGATTCGTCTATAAGTCCATTACGGTCAGCGTGGTGGGCGTGGTCACAGCACGCACACACACACACACACACACACACACACACACACACACACATCGAATAATTTCGAGTCATCCTATAAATGGATTTTTCTCTTGAATGGCAAAATGCTTCGAGCCATCTTCGGTTTTCAGACAACAAGTAAGAGGTAAGCTTCTCATAGGTCATGTCATGGTAGAATTCTTCGCCTTCACAAAATCATAATTATCAATTATTCGAAAAGAGTCGATTTCGAGTCATAGTCGACTATTTTTTCGAATAATTGATAATTATGATTTTGTGAAGGCAAAGAATTCTACCATGACATGACCTATGAGAAGCTTACCTCTTACTTGTTATCTGAAAACCGAAGATGGCTCGAAGCATTTTGTCATTTGAAAGAAAAATCTATTTATAGGATGACTCGAGTTATTCGATGCTGAAGTATAATAGTTAGTAGGATACAGGGTCAATCGGACCCTTGTCCAATATCTCAACAAACTCAGGTCTCCATTGGTGACCAAAATTTTCAAAAAAAAATCGAACATTTTCTCCTCTCGTAGTTTAAAAATTAGAAAAATTCAGAACTGAAATACCTCAAAAAATATTGGAGATCATACTCTCGGCACCATGAGATTAGTTTCCCTAAGGGGCTGTACTGCTGATCTACCTCAATCAACCTTTTTTCTTGTCACGAACCGCTTCGTTTTTTAACGCATAGACAGCTCGATTCCATTCCCTGTCTTGTTTCACGCACAACTAAAGGGATTGCTTCCATTTCAGGAAATGTTTTATGCACAATTTGTTTTATCGAAGAAGGGTCCACTTGCCAAAATATGGCTGGCTGCACATTGGGAAAAGAAGCTTTCGAAAGCGCAGATTTACGAGACGAACGTTCAGGATGCTGTGGACGAAATATTGCAACCTAAGGTTCAGGAGTTGTTTCTCAGATGTCGTCACTCATCGCCTCAACAACTTGCTTGTTCTAGGTCAAAATGGCCCTGCGAACCACTGGCCATCTTTTGCTTGGTATTGTTCGAATATACTCGAGAAAAGCCAAGTATTTGCTTGCTGATTGTAATGAGGCCTTCCTTAAAATCAAAATGGCGTTTCGTTCGGGACCGGTTGAAATGATCGAAGATGGAAAGGAGGCTCCATTCAATGCCATTTCGCTCCCAGAGGTATGGTTTTCTGCCTGCTGTTTTGCTGTTGTTGTTTTACAATGTATGCATTTGTTGTAGGTTTACACAGACTTCGATTCAGCGCTGCCAGAATTTAACGAAGTCGAGTTTGCTAGTCATTTACAGGTAGTTGTTTTCCTTAAGATGTTTTCAGTTTCTCCAGCTAATTCAATCAGCGAACGCCTGACAAGGGAAAGTTGGGTAGGAAAAGTGGTCATTCCAAGATGAATGAATACGCGTTTCTAGAATCACCTCTGGACGTATAATCCGAATATATCCTCAAGAACCGCCTACCACCTCGCCGAACGAAGGTATAGGCGTTGTCAAAGCTTCTTGAAAACCATGAGGCAATTTTAGTGTTTCCAGAAATCGCTTCGTCATTGTATCCAAACTTTCATTTCGGTTTAGTTGGTGCGCAAAGCATGAATTTCGGCTAAAGGCAGTGTTCACGATAAAATGAATAGGTGTGATGCTTGTTCATTATCTTCTTCTTCTTCTTTGCAGCCGCAGGAAGGTTTTTGTCAAAGGTTCAAGAAACGGGCGACTGAAACCGGATTCGTCCACAAATCCATTGTTGTCAGAGTGGTAGGCCTCTTTGGGCAATCGAATAGGTGTTCAGTTGTGTGGCCACGGCTACTGCAGTCCGGGCACTCGTCTGGCTTACTGCGATCGATCTTATGCAAGTATGACATCAGCATAGGGGAATGACCGCAGCGTAACGAGGCAAGGGTACTTCTAGCCCGCCTACCGAGTTCCGTCTCGGTGTTGCTGACTATGGGTGGTACGACCCCCAATATGGGATTGACGGTCATCCTACTCAAGTGATCCCTGACGAACTTGGTGTGCTCCGCACGTAAAAGACGCAGACGATCCAGTTGGGAGTCCGTCCATCTTTGTATATTGACTTTCTCGGGAGCATCCGCAAAAGGCCTTCTGATATGTCTCTCTCACGGGATTCATGATCCTTCTTAATGGGTGGTCAGGCTGCTTGACAATGTTAATAACCAGTTGCTGCGCTTGGAGTTGGCAGTGCTCCTTAACCGGCAGAACTCGGGCCTCAGCATGAAGATGTTCCACTGGGGTGCTTTTAGTACACCCTGTGGCAATCCGAAGTGCAGCATTTTGAACTCGCTGCATCTTTGTCCACGATGACTCCGATATCATATGTTGCCATACCGGTGCAGCGTACTCCAACGCCGGCTGCAATATTGCCTTGTAGGTTGTCAATATTGTCTCCTTGCTGCTTCTTCCCCACGACGTACCGCCCAGAGCTCGTAGAACGTTGAGCTTTGCTTTCACTGTAGCCTGTTTCTGCTCAGTATTCTTGTGGAACCTCAACGAAGGATCCAATACTAGGCCGAGCAGCTTAGGGAACCGTGCTGCAGGGAGACGAGCGTCTTCCCAATTCACAACGGGGTGAGCGCAGTGTTCCTTGGGGTCAGTGGAGAAAACTGATACAGATGATTTAGCGGCAGAGACAGTGAGCATCATATCATCGAGAAAGCTTTTCAGAACGATGAGGTAGCTATTGATCTTGCGTGCAGCTATATTAATGTCTCTGTCTCGGCACAAGATGGTGATGTGATCCGCATACGCAGCGACTTTGATGTCATTTGGGGGGACGGGCAAATCTTCCAGGTAAAGACTGAACAGAGCAGGCGATATGACTCCTCCTTGAGGGACACCGGCAGCGATCGGGATGCTGTTAGACACATGCCCCTGAAACAGCACTTTTGCTCGGCACCCTTTGATGAGTGCAGTAATCCATCGCTTCTGCCAAGGCGGGATGGTGGACCACAATAGCTTCTCAGACAGTATGCCCAAGTTGACAGTGTCAAACGCCTTCGTGAGGCCCAGGGCTACTCCAACAGTGCGTTGAGGCTTGGTGGCGTTGAAGCCATCCAAAACATAGCTCATAATCTCCAGCAGCGCCGTGGTGGTAGAGTGTAATTTGCGGAATCCGTGCTGGTGCTGCTGATTGTTATTATGCTCGGCCAGCTCCTTGACGACCAGTTTCTCAGCGACCTTTGTCATTGGTGATAACAGACTTATTGGCCTGTATCCCTTAGCCGTCGATGGCGATTTACCTGGCTTGGGCAACGGAACGACGCTTGCCATTTTCCAGTCTTGCGGTAAGATGCACGTTCGAAAGGATGTGTTGATGACGTCAGCCAGGATTGGCATAATCTCAGTCGGCAGTTTCTTCAAGACCGCTGGACTAATGCCATCCGGCCCTACAGCCTTCGAGTTGCGCATCTCTTTGATCACCTTTTCAATCTGCGCGGGCGTCACAGCTTCTGCTTCACTCATGAGTGGCAACTTACAGAGCTCTCTTACAGTCACTCGATTCTGTTTCCATCTCTTAGCCTGAGTTACGAAAAAATTCTTTCCGAGAGCAGTTGCAGCCTCCTTTCCCGATTTGAAGACTCCATTTTCAAACTCGATCGTAGAGTAGGTGGTGGAGGTGCTCTTGCCCGAGATCTTCTCTAGAACTTTCCAAGTTGACGCTCCATCTCTCTTGAAATTCATCTTCTCCGTGAATTTCTCCCAACACTCCTTCTTGTGCTTGTCCAGATCTCGCTTAATCTCGTTGTCCAGCTCAGCAATGGTCGGATCCAGGTGATCTGCCACTCTCTTTGCATCCCTTGTCCTTATCTTCTCCAAGATTTCCTGGTGACATTGGGAAAGAAGGTCTTAACTCGGCCTCCGGAATGGCGGCTTTCATTGCCTTGCGAATCGCGTCCGTCAAGTGACTTCTTTCTGGTGCACGTTTCCATTCCATGGGTAGTCATCCACATGGCGAAGTGCCACCTCCCTGAACAAGCGCCAGTCTGCAAGGCAAAGATTAAGATAAGACCTTTGACGGATACCTGAATAAGGAGTAAGAGAATTAGAGAGATCGACATGGACAAAGACGGGGATATGATCACTGGAGAGAGTTGTAGCGGTCGACCAAGAGCAGGCGCTGGAGAGATTAGATGAAACAAGAGAAATGTCTGGACTAGAGGATCGGCAGTTGGCCGGGAGACGAGTGGGCTGATCATCGTTGAGAATGACCAGATCGCACTCTTCCGCCCATTCTTCGACGTCTTCTCCTCTAGCGTCAGTGTCAAGCGACGAGCAGAATGTATGAGCATTGAAGTCGTCTGCGAAGACAACAGGGGGTAAAAGGGAGCAGTCGTACAACTGCTTGAGTGAGGGAATAGGGTCATAAGATTGGGGACAGGACGTGGTAGGAGGGATATAGATATTAAAAAGAGATATAGGTGTTTTAAGAGGGAGATGGATAGGTAGGTACTCGAGAGTACCGTCCTTAGGTGTGTTTGGTATGATATGAGAGGGTAGATTTGATAATACGAAAGTAGAAACTCCTCCGCCGAGAGATGACTTTGGAGCGTGATAAGCTGTGTAGCCAGGAATGTTAGGGTGTCGAGCAGTAGCGGAAGGAGACAGCTTGGTTTCCTGAACCATAATGATATCAGGATGATGAGTACGAGCAAAAAGAGAGAGTTCAGACAACTTGGCATGAAGGCTATTGAGGTTAATATGAACAATAGAGAGGGGGCGGTTGGTAAATGAGGAATCAGAGTTACTGGGGGCAGAGCACAGAACAACGGAAGGAAGGATTGTGATGCCTCACAGAACTGAGACCCGAACAGGAGAAGTGCACCCACCTTTGGCATCCAAAACATTGGACGCTGGTTCCATACCAATTGACATCTCTGTCGCATGTGGCACATGGGTACTTCTTCTTCTGAGCGGGTCCTGGATTCCTCTCGACGCCGGCCATTTGTAGTAGAATCCTTAGGAGAGCTGCAGCCAGCCAGCATCTCTCCCATGACAAAAACCGTCCACGCGGAGGGGTTGACGTCGGTTTGCACGGAGGTGGTCTTCTTTCCTCCACACTGCCACGGCACGAACGTACGACATCTCGGCAGCTTCATTATCTTGTGCTACTGTAAATGATAGTGGATACTGTAGCCCGGTCTACTCCAGCACTGGCAGAGGCCATCTACTGGAGACGAGCATTGTACTTGAACATATTTCGATTTTGGAGGGAATTTCAAATTCCGGTGGAGGCGGTAACCTAACGTGTTTTCGCAGGGATACTTGCACTGTTTCCGAGTTCATACAGGGGATCCCGGGGTTACCCACTAGGGTAATCCCCTTTGGGGTTCCCACAGGGGAGAGGAGGGTGACCCCGTCGCCATGGTCCGCAGTGGGGTGCACCCCACCGTGGACCGTGGGGAAATGGCATCACAGTTGGTTGCCCCCTTCCCCCCCCCCGAGCCGTAGTAGGATGATCCCCTCGGCGACAAAAATTATCCTCCTGTCTCCGGTGGATCTTCTGGTAAGTGACTCGAGGCCACCTTCCAGATCCGGCTTCGTAGAGCCGACTGAGGCATACCATTAGTTGAGAAGCCTCTCATACCAGCAACATTGTTAATACCCTTGTCTAAACATGTTAATGATCCTGGCGAATGTCTGGCGTCATATATGTGGGTTTTAGGTGTTTATTGCGTTCAGTACTTTTAAAATGACGGTATAACGGTTCGCGTCGCGGCTGAAGAGCGGCGATTACTCCTTTAGTTCATCTCATTATTTTGATTCGTTCATCTTTAGTACAATATCTCCTGCAGTTCCTCGGCAGCGCCAATTTCTCTCGTAGATCTCCTCTCCCAGTGCCGGAGTAGCCAGTGGAAGAGCTTAATAAATTCTAATCATCATTCATAATCAAAAGCAATGAACAGCCAGCACGCCCATCGATTTCATCGTGAACACTGCCTTCAAAGGCACATTCCAACCTCAGGGACGAAATCTGATATTCCCACATAATTGTGAAGTAAACCCATCCTATATAACACCTGCCAAGTGTGAGATCTCAATACCTCCGTATAAACGAGATATAGAAGGAAGCATCCTGGGGCGCCCACATCGGGAAGCCACTTTGGCACGCTCGTTTTACAATTTTTCGAGCTCAACAGTGGCGAGATGAACGAAGGTTTTGGATCAATAGTCATGTTCTTCCCTTCATTATCAGCCTTTTCTTTACTCAGGTCGGCCTACATAGATCGGTTGCGAATGACGGAAGTCACAAGCCTCGGGCACCTCGTCCACCATGCTTCCGCAGATCAAGTTTTGAGTACCCATAACTCCGTTCCCAGGGGGTCTTGTACTATTCCAGAGGCTTTATTGGAATCAGTGTGGGGCCGTTCTCTAGATAGGCGGAAACACAGAGAAACGCTTCTGAGATTGGACTGTGCCTTTGAGTTCTTGGATGTTCTGAGGTTCATTGTAGGTTAGTATAGGTCATTTAGGTAGTTTTCATAGCCTATTCCAATATTTTAAAATTTGTCAAACGGACCTCAGATTCGGATTCAGCACCCCAACCCCTATTCAAATCAAGGTTGTTGATTGATTACACGAAAACGGATGAGATGGACCGCCTTTTGCAGTTTGAAACAGAGAGTTTTTCCGTGACCACTTCTCCCGGAAGGAAAAGTGTGATGTTCTGGGCTGTTTGTTATGGTGTATTCGGTCAAAAACTCCCCAAATCACCCAGAAATTTCTACGATCTTGCCGAAAATTCTCATTTTTGTGCCGACAAAGTTAGGTCACCCTAACCACTCTGCGTCAGGACATTAACCGCCCGTCCCTCACTCCAAACGGCCCCTCAGAACCAATTCCGGGCCGAATCTTTCTAAATATTTCGGAGATATCTTACAGGGCTCGGCGTAGGCTACGATGCCCTACGGGGGTGGGACTGGTCCGCAAAGGGCACATCAGCTAGACGCCAACGGGGCTTTTCAATCAGCCTAGTCTTTTGAAATGCGCCTGTTTGCGCAAATGCAACCAATGAGCTTGTCGAACCGCGTCCAGTAACTCGCGTGAAAATGCATTTTGCGAAACATGTTCTAATGCTTTTTCCAATCAACCTCATCGTGTCGATTTCGGTGGCGGTTTTGAAATGGTGCTGTTGCAGTTTTAACAAACTACTTCAACACCTCCGCTTCACTAGGGAGGGGGCTTGAGGAAATCTATTGAAGTTAGACCGAGTCAGTTTTTGGAAGGGGAGAAGTCTGAGGAAAATAGTCCAGAATTCGCGCATTACCCCTATCGCTCAACCGTGTTGGCCACTAGACTTCTATAACTAATCGACTCCTACTATAATCGTTCGAAAACTGACAAACTGACCTTATATTCGTGTTTAGCACTTTAAGTAACCTAAGTAAGCAATTTTCAGGCGAACTCTTCCCAAAATCCACAAACAATGTTGTCAGTTAAACAAGAAACCTTTTTGAGGAAAAAAACGCCTACGAGTTCGCTCAGTGTACACGTAGGCAACTTTGGAAGGCATGCTTTCAATTCTGTGTCAAAAAATCGTTTTAGACATGCACATTTTTTGGAGCAGTCAGGTTCACTGAACAGCCTTCCTTTATGAGGTCCCTGTATGTTTATTCATAACGTGTAATTCAGGTAAATCAAAGTAGGATAGACGATATCACGTTGAAGGAGGATCATGTTTCTGATCAACACATGTTTGGCGGCGATTTCGCGGTGAGTTTTTTTTCAAGCGTTGCTAACCTTCACACAATCGCCCTTAAAGGCAGCATACACGCTCGTAAACGTTTTTGAGATTACTACGGAAATAGAATCATATGGCTCAGAGCACAACGCCTATGCATTTTGAAGCGTCAAACACGACCCACAATGCCGTTGCAGGAGTAGCAAGTTTGGCCCCGCCCGTAATTTCACGCCCCTGTATTTGCTCTTTTCCTCCAAAGCAGGGCTGCTGTGTCATCTGCGCCGTCAGTGTCTTGTGAGGCTCACTTGTTAGGCATTCCACCAACAGTTCCGACGGTGATGATGGCCCAGCAACCTTGCGTTGGAAGAAAAGGTCAAATACAGGGGGCGTGAAAATACGGGCGCGGCCAAACTTGCAACTCCTGTAACGGCTTTGTGGGTCGTTTTTGACGCTTCAAAATGCATAGGTGTTGTGTTCTGAGCCATACGATTCTATTTCTATAGTAATCTCAAATACGTTTACGAGCGTGTATGCTGCCTTTGACAGAGTTCATGAAAGGTTCCTCAGAATCGGGTGAGCTCGCTCCCATCGTAACGGTTAGGGTTACAGGACAGCTACGCCCCTATCGGAATATGCAGCACATTTGAGGTCCTATGCCATAGAAACTTGGATGCTTTTCGGGGCTATATAGTGGCATGCGTGGGTCAGCCGACTTCCTAGTCAGATCCTTCATCTCCTTACATGCTGCCGAGATGTCGTACGTTCGTGCCGTGGCAATGTGGAGAAAAGAAGGCCACCTCCGTGCAAACCGACGTCAATCCCCCCGCGGAGAGGGTTTTTGTCATGGGAGATATGCTGGCTGGCCGCAGCTTTCCTGAAGATTCTTTTAAAAAGGGCAGGCGTCGAAAGGAACCCAGGACCCGCGAAGAAGCGCGGCGGACGAAACTCGTCGCGCGGCGGCCAAAACTCGTGCGCTTCCGACGCGCGTGCGGTCGCGCAGCGCGTGGTACGCAGTCGACGGTGAGAGTTTGGCCGTTTTATGGCCTGTAGGTATAATATTATTTATTCATTGATTACGCAAGCATGAGCTTATGTGTAGGTATCATACATAATAATAAACGGCGAAGAGTTGACCGGTGACCGATGACCGTTGACCAGAGAATGTGCGGGAACCAGTTAGAAGTGCGCCAAGCGCCGGGGAGGTTGTACGGGACCCAACCGTGAGTGCGCCTAGCGCCGAGAAAAGTGTGTTGGACCCAACTGGGAGTGCGCCAAGCGCCGATAAAAGAGAGATGGACCCAACTGGGAGTGTGCCGAGGGCTGAGAAAAGTGTTGGACCCAACTGGGAGTGCGCTGAGCGCCGAGAAAAGGGTGTTGGACCCAAGTGGGAGTGCGCCAAGTGCCGAGAAAAGTGAGTTGGACCCAGCTGGGAGTGCGCCGAGCGCTGAGAAAAGTGTGTTGGACCCAACTAAAAGTGCGCCGAGCGCCGAGAAAAGTGTGTTGGACCCAACTAAAAGTGCGCCGAGCGCCGAGAAAAGTGTGTTGGACCCAACCATCATACATAATAATAAACGGCTAAGAGTTGACCGGTGACCGTTGTCCATTGACCAGAGAATGTGCGGGACCCAGTTAGAAGTGTGCCAAGAGCCGGGGAGGGTGTACAGGGCCCAACTGGGAGTGCGCCGAGCGCCCAGAAAAGTGTGCTGGACCCAACTGGGGTGCGCCGAGAAAAGTGTAGTGGACCCAACTGGAAATTCGTCAAGCGCCGGAAAAAAAGTGTTGGATACAACATGGAGTGCGCTGAGCGCCGGCGAAAGCATACGGGACCCAACTGGGAGTGCGCCGAGCGCCGAGAAAAGTGTGTGGGATCCACCTGGGAGTGCGCCGAGTGCCGGGAAAAGTGTGTGGAACCCGACTGGGAGTGCGCCGAGCGCCGGGAAAAGTGTGCGAGACCCAACCGGGAGTGCGCCGAGCGCCTATAAATGTGTGTGGGACCCAACTGGGAGTGCGCCGAGCGCCGAGAAAAGTGTGTGTGACCCAAATGGGAGTGCGCCGAGCGCCAAGAAAAGTGTGTTGGACCCAACTGGAAATGCGTCAAGCGCCGGAAAGAAAGTGTGTTGGATATAACATGGAGTGCCCTGAGCGTCTGCGAAAGCATACGGGACCCAACTGGGAGTGCGCCGAGCGCCCAGAAAGGTGTGCTGGACTCAACTGGGGTGCGCCGAGCGCCGAGAAAAGTGTAGTGGACCCAACTGGAAACGCGTCAAGCGCCGGAAAGAAAGTGTGTTGGATATAACATGGAGTGCCCTGAGCGTCTGCGAAAGCATACGGGACCCAACTGGAAGTGCGCCGAGCGCCGAGAAAAGTGTGTGGTACCCAACTGGGAGTGCGCCGAGCGCCGGGAAAAGTGTGTGGGACCCAGCAGGGAGTGCGCCGAGCACCGAGAAAAGTGTGTGGGACTCAAGTGGGAGTGCGCCGAGCGCCGAGAAATGTGTGTGGGACCCAACTGGGAGTGCGACGAGCACCGAGAAAAGTGTGTGGGACCCAACTTGGAGTGCGCCGACCGCCGAGAAAAGTGTGTGGGACCCAACCGTGAGTGCGCCTAGCGCCGAGAAATGTGTGTTGGACCCAACTGGGAGTGCGCCAAGCGCCGAGAAAAGAGAGTTGGACCCAACTGGGAGTGCGCCGAGGGCTGAGAAAAGTGTGTTGGACCCAACTAAAAGTGCGCCGAGTGCCGAGAAAAGTGTGTTGGACCCAACTCAAAGTGCGCCGAGCGTCGAGAAAAGTGTGTTGGACCCAACTAAAAGTGCGCCGAGCGCCGAGAAAAGTGTGTTGGACCCAACTAAAAGTGCGCTGAGCGCCGAGAAAAGGGTGTTGGACCCAAGTGGGAGTGCGCCAAGTGCCGAGAAAAGTGATTTGGACCCAGCTGGGAGTGCGCCGAGCGCTGAGAAAAGTGTGTTGGACCCAACTAAAAGTGCGCCGAGCGCCGAGAAAAGTGTGTTGGACCCAACTAAAAGTGCGCCGAGCGCCGAGAAAAGTGTGTTGGACCCAACCATCATACATAATAATAAACGGCTAAGAGTTGACCGGTGACCGTTGTCCATTGACCAGAGAATGTGCGGGGCCCAGTTAGAAGTGTGCCAAGAGCCGGGGAGGGTGTACAGGACCCAACTGGGAGTGCGCCGAGCGCCCAGAAAAGTGTGCTGGACCCAACTGGGGTGCGCCGAGAAAAGTGTAGTGGACCCAACTGGAAATGCGTCAAGCGCCGGAAAAAAAGTGTGTTGGATACAACATGGAGTGCGCTGAGCGCCGGCGAAAGCATACGGGACCCAACTGGGAGTGCGCCGAGCACCGAGAAAAGTGTGTGGGACCCACCTGGGAGTGCGCCGAGCGCCGGGAAAAGTGTGTGGAACCCGACTGGGAGTGCGCCGAACGCCGGGAAAAGTGTGTGAGACCCAACCGGGAGTGCGCCGAGCGCCTATAAATGTGTGTGGGACACAACTGGGAGTGCGCCGAGAAAAGTGTGTGTGACCCAAATGGGAGTGCGCCGAGCGCCAAGAAAAGTGTGTTGGACCCAACTGGAAATGCGTCAAGCGCCGGAAAAAAGTGTGTTGGATACAACATGGAGTGCCCTGAGCGTCTGCGAAAGCATACGGGACCCAACTGGAAGTGCGCCGAGCACCGAGAAAAGTGTGTGGGACCCAACTGGGAGTGCGCCGAGCGCCGAGAAAAGTGTGTGGTACCCAACTGGGAGTGCGCCGAGCGCCGGGAAAAGTGTGTGGGACCCAGCAGGGAGTGCGCCGAGCACCGAGAAAAGTGTGTGGGACTCAAGTGGGAGTACGCCGAGCGCCGAGAAAAGTGTGTTGAACCCAACTAGGAGTGCGCCGAGCCTCGAGAAAAGTGTGTTGGATACAACATGGAGTGCGCTGGGCGCCGGCGAAAGTGTACGGGACCCAACTGGGAGTGCGCCGAGCGCCGAGAAAGGTGTGTGGGACTCAAGTGGGAGTACGCCGAGCGCCGAGAAATGTGTGTGGGACCCAACTGGGAGTGCGCCGAGCACCGAGAAAAGTGTTTGGGACCCAACTTGGAGTGCGCCGACCGCCGAGAAAAGTGTGTGGGACCCAACTGGGAGTGCGCCGAGCGCCGAGAAAGGTGTGTGGGACCCAACCGGGAGAGCGCCGAGCGCCGAGAAATGTGTGTGGGACCCAACTGGGAGTGCGCCGAGCGCCGAGAAAAGTGTGTTGAACCCAACTAGGAGTGCGCCGAGCCTCGAGAAAAGTGTGTTGGATACAACATGGAGTGCGCTGGGCGCCGGCGAAAGTGTACGGGACCCAACTGGGAGTGCGCCGAGCGCCGAGAAAGGTGTGTGGGACCCAACCGGGAGAGCGCCGAGCGCCGGGAAAAGTGTGTGGGACCCAGCAGGGAGTGCGTCGAGCACCGAGAAAAGTGTGTGGGACTCAAGTGAGAGTGCGCCGAGCGCCGAGAAATGTGTGTGGGACCCAACTGGGAGTGCCCCGAGCACCGAGAAATGTGTGTGGGACCCAACTTGGAGTGCGCCGACCGCCGAGAAAAGTGTGTGGGACCCAACTAAAAGTGCGCCGAGTGCCGAGAAAAGTGTGTTGGACCCAACCGGGAGCATGCCGAGAAATGTGTGGACCCAACTGGGAGAGCGCCGAGCGCCGAGAAAAGTGTGTTGAACCCAACTAGGAGTGCGCCGAGCCTCTGGCAAGCGTGTTGGATACAAGATGGAGTGCGCTGATGCGCCGGCAAAAGTGTATGGGACCCAACTGGGAGTGGTGCCGAGCGTCGAGAAGTGTGTGGGAATCGAGAAAATGTGACCCAATTAAAGTGCGCCGAGCGCCGAGAAAAGTGTGTTGGACCCAACCATCATACATAATAATAAACGGCTAAGAGTTGACCGGTGACCGTTGTCCATTGACCAGAGAATGTGCGGGACCCAGTTAGAAGTGTGCCAAGAGCCGGGGAGGGTGTACAGGACCCAAATGGGAGTGCGCCGAGCGCCAAGAAAAGTGTGCTGGACCCAACTGGGGTGCGCCGAGCGCCGAGAAAAGTATAGTGGACCCAACTGGAAATGCGTCAAACGCCGGAAAAAGTGTGTTAGATACAACATGGAGTGCGCTGAGCGCCGGCGAAAGCATACGGGACCCAACTGGGAGTGCGCCGAGCACCGAGAAAAGTGTGTGGGACCCAACTGGGAGTGCGCCGAGCGCCGGGAAAAGTGTGTGGAACCCGACTGGGAGTGCGCCGAGCGCCGGGAAAAGTGTGCGAGACCCAACCGGGAGTGCGCCGAGCGCCTATAAATGTGTGTGGGACCCAACTGGGAGTGCGCCGAGCGCCGAGAAAAGTGTGTGTGACCCAAATGGGAGTGCGCCGAGCGCCAAGAAAAGTGTGTTGGACCCAACTGGAAATGCGTCAAGCGCCGGAAAGAAAGTGTGTTGGATATAACATGGAGTGCCCTGAGCGTCTGCGAAAGCATACGGGACCCAACTGGAAGTGCGCCGAGCGCCGAGAAAAGTGTGTGGTACCCAACTGGGAGTGCGCCGAGCGCCGGGAAAAGTGTGTGGGACTCAAGTGGGAGTGCGCCGAGCGCCGAGAAATGTGTGTGGGACCCAACTGGGAGTGCGACGAGCACCGAGAAAAGTGTGTGGGACCCAACTTGGAGTGCGCCGACCGCCGAGAAAAGTGTGTTGAAGCTAACTGTGAGTGCGCCGAGCGCCGGAGAAAAGTGTGTTGTATACAAGACGGAGTGCGGTGAGCGCCGGCGAAAGTGTACGGGACCCAAATGTGAGTGCCCCGAGCGCCGAGAAAGCGTGTGGAACCCAACTGGGAGTGCGCCGAGCGGCGAAAAAAGTGTGTGGGACCGAACTGGGAGTGCGCCGACCGCCGAGAAAAGTGTGTGGGACCCAACTGGGAGTGCGCCGAGCGCCGAGAAAGGTGTGTGGGACCCAACTGGGAGTGCGCCGAGCGCCGAGAAAAGTGTGTTGAACCCAACTAGGAGTGCGCCGAGCCTCGAGAAAAGTGTGTTGGATACAACATGGAGTGCGCTGGGCGCCGGCGAAAGTGTACGGGACCCAACTGGGAGTGCGCCGAGCGCCGAGAAAGGTGTGTGGAACCCAACCGGGAGAGCGCCGAGCGCCGGGAAAAGTGTGTGGGACCCAGCAGGGAGTGCGTCGAGCACCGAGAAAAGTGTGTGGGACTCAAGTGAGAGTGCGCCGAGCGCCGAGAAATGTGTGTGGGACCCAACTGGGAGTGCCCCGAGCACCGAGAAATGTGTGTGGGACCCAACTTGGAGTGCGCCGACCGCCGAGAAAAGTGTGTGGGACCCAACTGGGAGTGCGCCGAGCGCCGAGAAAGGTGTGTGGGACCCAACCGGGAGAGCGCCGAGAAATGTGTGTGGGACCCAACTGGGAGAGCGCCGAGCGCCGAGAAAAGTGTGTTGAACCCAACTAGGAGTGCGCCGAGCCTCTAGAAAAGCGTGTTGGATACAAGATGGAGTGCGCTGGGCGCCGGCGAAAGTGTATGGGACCCAACTGGGAGTGCGCCGAGCGTCGAGAAGTGTGTGGGAACCAAATGTGAGTGCGCCGAGCGCCGAGAAAAGTGTGTTGGACCCAACTAAAAGTGCGCCTAGCGCCGAGAAAAGTGTGTTGGACCCAACCATCATACATAATAATAAACGGCTAAGAGTTGACCGGTGACCGTTGTCCATTGACCAGAGAATGTGCGGAACCCAGTTAGAAGTGTGCCAAGAGCCGGGGAGGGTGTACAGGAACCAACTGGGAGTGCGCCGAGCGCCCAGAAAGGTGTGCTGGACTCAACTGGGGTGCGCCGAGCGCCGAGAAAAGTGTAGTGGACCCAACTGGAAACGCGTCAAGCGCCGTGAAAAAAAGTGTGTTGGAGACAACATGGAGTGCGCTGAGCGCCGGCGAAAGCATACGGGACCCAAAATGTGAGTGCGCCGAGCGCTGGGAAAAGTGTGTGGGACCCACCTGGGAGTGCGCCGAGCGCCGAGAAAAGTGTGTGGGACCCAAATGAGAGTGCGCAGAGCGCCGAGAAATGCGTGTCGGACCCAACTAGGAGTGCGCCGAGCGCCGGGAAAAGTGTGTGGGACCCAAATGTGAGGGCGCCGGGCGCCGAGAAAAGTGTGTTGGACCCAACTGGGAGTGCGCCGGGCGCCGAGAAATGTGTGGTGGGCCCAACTGGGAGTGCGCCGAGCGCCGAGAAAGTGTGTGGGACCCAACTGGGAGTGCGCCGAGCGCCGAGAAAGAAGTGTGGGACCCAACTGGGAGTGCGCCGAGCGCCGAGAAAAGTGTGTGGGACCCAACTGGGAGTGCGCCGAGCGCCGAGAAAAGTGTATGGGACCCAACTGGGAGTGCGCCGAGCGCCGAGAAGTGTGTGGGAACCAAACGTGAGTGCGCCGAGCGCCGAGAAAAGTGTGTTGGGCCCAACCATCATACATAATAATAAACGGCTAAGAGTTGACCGGGGACCGTTGTCCGAGCGCCAGAGAATGTGTGGGACCCAGTTAGAAGTGTGCCAAGAGCGCCGAGAAAAGGTGTACAGGACCCAACTGGGAGTGCGCCGAGCGCCGAGAAAAGTGTGTGGGTCCCAACTGGGGTGCGCCGAGCGCCGAGAAAAGTGTGTTGGACCCAACTGGAAATGCGCCGAGCGCCGGAGAAAAGTGTGTTGGATACAACATGGAGTGCGCTGAGCGCCGGCGAAAGTGTGTGGGACCCAACTGGGAGTGCGCCGAGCGCCGAGAAAAGTGTGTGCGACCCACCTGGGAGTGCGCCGAGCACCGGGAAAAGTGTGTGGAACCCAACTGGAGTGCGCCGAACGCCGAGAAAAGTGTGTGAGACCCAACCGGGAGTGCGCCGAGCGCCGAGAAATGTGTGTGGGACCCTACTGGTAGTGCGGCGAGCGCCGAGAAAGGTGTGTGGGACCCAACCGGCAGTGCGCCGAGAGCCGAGAAAAGTGTGTGGGACCCAACTGGGAGTGCGCCGAGCGCCGAGAAAGGTGTGTGGGACCCAACCGGGAGAGCGCCGAGCGCCGAGAAATCTGTGTGGGACCCAACTTTGAGTGCGCCGAGCGCCGAGAAAAGTGTGTGGGACCCAGCAGGGAGTGCGTCGAGCACCGAGAAAAGTGTGTGGGACTCAAGTGAGAGTGCGCCGAGCGCCGAGAAATGTGTGTGGGACCCAACTGGGAGTGCCCCGAGCACCGAGAAATGTGTGTGGGACCCAACTTGGAGTGCGCCGACCGCCGAGAAAGGTGTGTGGAACCCAACCGGGAGAGCGCCGAGCGGTGGGAAACGTGTGTGGGACCCAGCAGGGAGTGCGTCGAGCACCGAGAAAAGTGTGTGGGACTCAAGTGAGAGTGCGCCGAGCGCCGAGAAATGTGTGTGGGACCCAACTGGGAGTGCCCCGAGCACCGAGAAATGTGTGTGGGACCCAACTTGGAGTGCGCCGACCGCCGAGAAAAGTGTGTGGGACCCAACTGGGAGTGCGCCGAGCGCCGAGAAAGGTGTGTGGGACCCAACCGGGAGAGCGCCGAGAAATGTGTGTGGGACCCAACTGGGAGAGCGCCGAGCGCCGAGAAAAGTGTGTTGAACCCAACTAGGAGTGCGCCGAGCCTCTAGGAAAGCGTGTTGGATACAAGATGGAGTGCGCTGGGCGCCGGCGAAAGTGTATGGGACCCAACTGGGAGTGCGCCGAGCGTCGAGAAGTGTGTGGGAACCAAATGTGAGTGCGCCGAGCGCCGAGAAAAGTGTGTTGGACCCAACTAAAAGTGCGCCTAGCGCCGAGAAAAGTGTGTTGGACCCAACCATCATACATAATAATAAACGGCTAAGAGTTGACCGGTGACCGTTGTCCATTGACCAGAGAATGTGCGGGACCCAGTTAGAAGTGTGCCAAGAGCCGGGGAGGGTGTACAGGAACCAACTGGGAGTGCGCCGAGCGCCCAGAAAGGTGTGCTGGACTCAACTGGGGTGCGCCGAGCGCCGAGAAAAGTGTAGTGGACCCAACTGGAAACGCGTCAAGCGCCGGAAAAAAAGTGTGTTGGATACAACATGGAGTGCGCTGAGCGCCGGCGAAAGCATACGGGACCCAACTGGGAGTGCGCCGAGCACCGAGAAAAGTGTGTGGGACCCACCTGGGAGTGCGCCGAGCGCCGAGAAAAGTGTGTGTGACCCAAATGGGAGTGCGCCGAGCGCCTATAAATGTGTATGGGACCCAACTGGGAGTGCGCCGAGCGCCGAGAAAAGTGTGTGTGACCCAAATGGGAGTGCGCCGAGTGCCAAGAAAAGTGTGTTGGACCCAACTGGAAATGCGTCAAGCGCCGGAAAAAAGTGTGTTGGATACAACATGGAGTGCCCTGAGCGTCTGCGAAAGCATACGGGACCCAACTGGAAGTGCGCCGAGCACCGAGAAAAGTATGTGGTACCCAACTGGGAGTGCGCCGAGCGCCGGGAAAGGTGTGTGGGACCCAGCAGGGAGTGCGCCGAGCACCGAGAAAAGTGTGTGGGACTCAAGTGGTAGTGCGCCGAGAAATGTGTGTGGGACCCAACTGGGAGTGCGCCGAGCGCCGAGAAAAGTGTGTTGAACCCAACTAGGAGTGCGCCGAGCCTCGAGAAAAGTGTGTGGGACCCAACTGGGAGTGCGCCGAGCGCCGAGAAAGGTGTGTGGGACTCAAGTGAGAGTGCGCCGAGCGCCGAGAAATGTGTGTGGGACCCAACTGGGAGTGCCCCGAGCACCGAGAAATGTGTGTGGGACCCAACTTGGAGTGCGCCGACCGCCGAGAAAAGTGTGTGGGACCCAACTGGGAGTGCGCCGAGCGCCGAGAAAAGTGTGTTGGACCCAACCATCATACATAATAATAAACGGCTAAGAGTTGACCGGTGACCGTTGTCCATTGACCAGAGAATGTGCGGGACCCAGTTAGAAGTGTGCCAAGAGCCGGGAGTATGTGGGACCCAAATGGGAGTGCGCCGAGCGCCGAGAAAAGTGTGCTGGAACCAACTGGTGTGCGCCGAGCGCCGAGAAAAGTGTAGTGGACCCAATTGGAAATGCGTCAAGCGCCGGAAGAAAAGTGTTGGATACAACATGGAGTGCGCTGAGCGCCGGCAAAAGCATACGGGACCCAAATGGGAGTGCGCCGAGAACCGAGAAAGGTGTGTGGGACCCAACTGGGAGTGCGCCGAGCGCCGGGAAAAGTGTGTGGGCCCTGACTGGGAGTGCGCCGAGCGCCGAGAAAATGTGTGTGGGACCCAACTGGGAGTGCGCCGAGCGCCGAGAAAGTGTGGGACCCAACTGGGAGTGCGCCGAGCGCCGAGAAAAGTGTGTGGGACCCAAACTGGGAGTGCGCCGAGCGCCGGAAAGAAAGTGTGTTGATATAACAGAGTGCCTGAGTTACGGGACCCAACTGGAAGTGCGCCGAGCGCCGAGAAAAGTGTGTGGGACCCAACTGGAGTGCGCCGAGCGCCGGAGAAAGTGTGTGGGACCCAACTGGGAGTGCGCCGAGCTCCGAGAAAAGTGTGTTGGACCCAATTGGGAGTGCGCCGAGCGCCGAGAAAAGTGTGTGGGACCCAACTGGGAATGCGTCAAGCGCCGGTAAAAGTGTGTGGAACCCAACTGGGAGTGCGCCGAGCGCCGAGAAAAGTGTGTGGGACCCAACTGGGAGTGCGCCGAGCGCCGAGAAAAGTGTGTGGGACCCAACTGGAGTGCGCCGAGCGCCGAGAAAAGTGTGTTGGACCCAACTGGGAGTGCGCCGAGCGCCGAGAAAAGTGTGTTGGACCCAACTGGGAGTGCGCCGAGCGCCGAGAAAAGTGTGTTGGACCCAAGATGGAGTGCGCCGAGCGCCGAGAAAAGTGTGTGGGACCCAACTGGGAGTGCGCCGAGCGCCGAGAAAGTGTGTGGGACCCAACTGGGAGTGCGCCGAGCGCCGAGAAAAGTGTGTTGGACCCAACTAAAAGTGCGCCGAGCGCCGAGAAAAGTGTGTTGGACCCAACCATCATACATAATAATAAACGGCTAGAGTTGACCGGTGACCGTTGTCCATTGACCAGAGAAATGTGCGGGACCCAGTTAGAAGTGCGCTGAGCGCCGAGAAAAGTGTGTGGGACCCAAATGGGAGTGCGCCGAGCGCCAGGAAAAGTGTGTTGGACCCAACTGGGGTGCGCCGAGCGCCGAGAAAAGTATAGTGGACCCAACTGGAAATGCGTCAAACGCCGGAAAAAGTGTGTTAGATACAACATGGAGTGCGCTGAGCGCCGGCGAAAGCATACGGGACCCAACTGGGAGTGCGCCGAGCACCGAGAAAAGTGTGTGGGACCCAACTGGGAGTGCGCCGAGCGCCGAGAAAAGTGTGTGGGACCCAACTGGGAGTGCGCCGAGAAAAGAGCGTGGGACCCAACCGGGAGTGCGCCGAGCGCCGAGAAAAGTGTGTGGGACCCAACTGGTAGTGCGCCGAGCGCCGAGAAAAGTGTGCTGGACCCAACAGGGAGTGCGCCGAGCGCCGGAAAAAGTGTGTTGTATACAACACGGAGTGCGCTGAGCGCCGGCGAAAGTGTACGGGACCCAAGCGGGAGTGCGCCGAGCACCGAGAAAAGTGTGTGGGACCCAACTGTGAGTGCGCCGAGCGCCCACAAAAGTCTGTCGGATCCAACTGGGAGTGCGCCGAGGAATGTGTGTGTGACCCAACTGGGAGTGCGCCGAGCGCCAATAAAAGTGTGTGTGACCCAACTGGGAGTGCGCCGAGCGTCTGGAAAAGTGTGTGGGACCCAACTGGGAGTGCGCCGAGCGCCGAGAAATGTGTGTTGGGCCCAACTAGGAGTGCGCGGAGCCCCGAGAAAAGTGTGTGGACCCAACTGGAGTGCGCCGAGCGCCGGGAAAAGTGTGTGGGACACAACTGGGAGTGCGCCGAGCGCCGGGAAAAGTGTGTTGGACCCAACTGGGAGTGCGCCGAGCGCCGAGAAATGTGTGTGGGACCCAACTGGGAGTGCGCCGAGCGCCGGGAAAAGTGTGTCGGACCCAACTGGGAGTGCGCCGAGCGCCGAGAAAAGTGTGTGGGACCCAACTGGGAGTGCGCCGAGCGCCGGGAAAAGTGTGTCGGACCCAACTGGGAGTGCGCCGAGCGCCGAGAAAATGTGTGGGACCTAACTGGGAGTGCGCCGAGCGCCGGAAAAAAGGTGTTGGATACAACATGGAGTGCGCTGAGCGCCGGGAAAAGTGTGTGGGATCCAACTGGGAGTGCGCCGAGCGCCGAGAAAAGTGTGTTGCACCCAACTGGGAGTGCGCCGAGCGCCGAGAAAAGGGTGGGACCCAGCTGGGAGTGCGCCGAGCACCGAGAAAAGTGTGTGGGACCCAACTTGAGTGCGCCGAGCGCCGAGAAAAGTGTGTGGGACCCAACTGGGAGTGCGCCGAGCGCCGAGAAATGTGTGTGGGACCCAACCGGGAGTGCGCCGAGCGTCGGGAAAAGTGTGTGGGACCCAACTGGGAGTGCGCCGAGCGCTGAGAAATGTGTGTTGAACCCAACTAGGAGTGCGCCGAGCCCCGAGAAAAGCGTGTTGGATACAAGATGGAGTGCGCTGGGCGCCGGCGAAAGTGTATGGGACCCAACTGGGAGTGCGCCGAGCGTCGAGAAGTGTGTGGGACCCAAATGAGTGCGCCGAGCGCCGAGAAAGTGTGTTGGACCCAACTAAAAGTGCGCCTAGCGCCGAGAAAAGTGTGTTGGACCCAACCATCATACATAATAATAAACGGCTAAGAGTTGACCGGTGACCGTTGTCCATTGACCAGAGAATGTGCGGGACCCAGTTAGAAGTGTGCCAAGAGCCGGGGAGGGTGTACAGGAACCAACTGGGAGTGCGCCGAGCGCCCAGAAAGGTGTGCTGGACTCAACTGGGGTGCGCCGAGCGCCGAGAAAAGTGTAGTGGACCCAACTGGAAACGCGTCAAGCGCCGGAAAAAAGTGTGTTGGATACAACATGGAGTGCGCTGAGCGCCGGCGAAAGCATACGGGACCCAACTGGGAGTGCGCCGAGCACCGAGAAAAGTGTGTGGGACCCACCTGGGAGTGCGCCGAGCGCCGAGAAAAGTGTGTGGGACCCAACCGGGAGTGCGCCGAGCGCCTATAAATGTGTGTGGGACCCAACTGGGAGTGCGCCGAGCGCCGAGAAAAGTGTGTGTGACCCAAATGGGAGTGCGCCGAGTGCCAAGAAAAGTGTGTTGGACCCAACTGGAAATGCGTCAAGCGCCGGAAAAAAGTGTGTTGGATACAACATGGAGTGCCCTGAGCGTCTGCGAAAGCATACGGGACCCAACTGGAAGTGCGCCGAGCACCGAGAAAAGTATGTGGTACCCAACTGGGAGTGCGCCGAGCGCCGGGAAAGGTGTGTGGGACCCAGCAGGAGTGCGCCGAGCACCGAGAAAAGTGTGTGGGACCCAAGTGGGAGTGCGCCGAGCGCCGAGAAATGTGTGGGACCCAACTGGGAGTGCGCCGAGAAAAGTGTGTTGAACCCAACTAGGAGTGCGCCGAGCCTCGAGAAAAGTGTGTGGGACCCAACTGGGAGTGCGCCGAGCGCCGAGAAAGGTGTGTGGGACTCAAGTGAGAGTGCGCCGAGCGCCGAGAAATGTGTGTGGGACCCAACTGGGAGTGCCCCGAGCACCGAGAAATGTGTGTGGGACCCAACTTGGAGTGCGCCGACCGCCGAGAAAAGTGTGTGGGACCCAACTGGGAGTGCGCCGAGCGCCGAGAAAAGTGTGTTGGACCCAACCATCATACATAATAATAAACGGCTAAGAGTTGACCGGTGACCGTTGTCCATTGACCAGAGAATGTGCGGGACCCAGTTAGAAGTGTGCCAAGAGCCGGGGAGGGTGTACAGGGCCCAACTGGGAGTGCGCCGAGCGCCCAGAAAAGTGTGCTGGACCCAACTGGGGTGCGCCGAGAAAAGTGTAGTGGACCCAACTGGAAATTCGTCAAGCGCCGGAAAAAAAGTGTTGGATACAACATGGAGTGCGCTGAGCGCCGAGAAAAGTGTGTGGGATCCACCTGGGAGTGCGCCGAGTGCCGGGAAAAGTGTGTGGGCCCCAAGCGGGAGTGCGCCGAACGATGGGAAAAGTGTGTGGGACCCAAGCGGGAGTGCGCCGAGCGCCGAGAAAAGTGTGTGGGACCCAACTGGGAGTGCGCTGAGCTCCGGGAAAAGTGTGTGTGACCCAACTGGGAGTGCGCCGAGCGCCAAGAAAAGTGTGTTGGACCCAACTGGAAATGCGTCAAGCGCCGGAAAGAAAGTGTGTTGGACCCAACATGGAGTGCCCTGAGCGTCTGCGAAAGCATACGGGACCCAACTGGAAGCGCGCCGAGCGCCGAGAAAAGTGTGTGGTACCCAACTGGGAGTGCGCCGAGCGCCGAGAAAAGTGTGTGGGACCCAACTGGGAGTGCGCCGAGCGCCGAGAAAAGTGTGTGGGACCCAACTGGGAGTGCGCCGAGCGCCGAGAAATGTGTGTGGGACCCAACTGGGAGTGCGACGAGCACCGAGAAAAGTGTGTGGGACCCAACTTGGAGTGCGCCGAGCGCCGAGAAAAGTGTGTGGGACCCAACTGGGAGTGCGCCGAGCGCCGAGAAAAGTGTGTGGGACCCAACTGGGAGTGCGCCGAGCGCCGAGAAAGTGTGTTGGACCCAACTGGGAGTGCGCCGAGCGTCGAGAAAAGTGTGTTGGACCCAACTAAAAGTGCGCCGAGCGCCGAGAAAAGTGTGTTGGACCCAACTAAAAGTGCGCTGAGCGCCGAGAAAAGGGTGTTGGACCCAAGTGGGAGTGCGCCTAGCGCCGAGAAAAGTGTGTTGGACCCAGCTGGGAGTGCGCCGAGCGCTGAGAAAAGTGTGTTGGACCCAACTAAAAGTGCGCCGAGCGCCGAGAAAAGTGTGTTGGACCCAACTAAAAGTGCGCCGAGCGCCGAGAAAAGTGTGTTGGACCCAACCATCATACATAATAATAAACGGCTAGGAGTTGACCGGTGACCGTTGTCCATTGACCAGAGAATGTGCGGGGCCCAGTTAGAAGTGTGCCAAGAGCCGGGGAGGGTGTACAGGACCCAACTGGGAGTGCGCCGAGCGCCCAGAAAAGTGTGCTGGACCCAACTGGAAATGCGTCAAGCGCCGGAAAAAAAGTGTGTTGGAGACAACATGGAGTGCGCTGAGCGCCGGCGAAAGCATACGGGACCCAACTGGGAGTGCGCCGAGCACCGAGAAAAGTGTGTGGGACCCACCTGGGAGTGCGCCGAGCGCCGGGAAAAGTGTGTGGAACCCGACTGGGAGTGCGCCGAACGCCGAGAAAAGTGTGTGGGACCCAACCGGGAGTGCGCCGAGAAATGTGTGTGGGACCCAACTGGGAGTGCGCCGAGCGCCGAGAAAAGTGTGTGGAACCCAAATGGAAGTGCGCCGAGTGCCAAGAAAAGTGTGTTGGACCCAACTGGAAATGCGTCAAGCGCCGGAAAAAGTGTGTTGGATTCCCCATGGAGTGCCCTGAGCGTCTGCGAAAGCATACGGGACTCAACTGGAAGTGCGCCGAGCACCGAGAAAAGTGTGTGGGACTCAACTGGGAGTGCGCCGAGCGCCGACAAAAGTGTGTGGGACCCAACTGGGAGTGCGCCGAGCGCCGAGAAAAGTGTGTGCGACCCAACTGGGAGTGCGCTGAACGCCGAGAAAAGCGTGTGGGACCCAACCGGGAGTGCGCTGAGCGCCGAGAAAAGTGTATGGGACCCAACTGGGAGTGCGCTGAGCGCCGGCGAAAGTGTGTGGGACCCAACTGGGAGTGCGCCGAGCGCCGGGAAAAGTGTGTGGGACCCAACTGGGAGTGCGCCGAGCGCCGAGAAAAGTGTGTGTGACCCAACTGGGAGTGCGCCGAGCACCGAGAAAAGTGTGTGGGACCCACCTGGGAGTGCGTCGAGCACCGAGAAAAGTGTGTGGGACTCAAGTGAGAGTGCGCCGAGCGCCGAGAAAAGTGTGTGGGACCCAACTGGAAGTGCGCCAAGCGCCGAGAAAAGTGTGTGGGACCCAACGGGGAGTGCGCCGAGCGCCGAGAAAAGTGTGTGGGACCCAACCGGGAGTGCGCCGAGCGCCGAGAAAAGTGTGTGGGACCCAACTGGGAGTGCGCCGAGCGCCGAGAAATGTGTGTGGGACCCAACTGGGAGTGCGCCGAGCGCCGAGAAAAGTGTGTTGGACCCAACCGGGAGTGCGCAGAGCGCCGAGAAATGTGTGTGGGACCCAGCTGGGAGTGCGCCGAGCGCTGAGAAAAGTGTGTGGTACCCAACCGGTAGTGCGCCAAGCGCCGTGAAAAGTGTGTGGGACCCAAATGGGAGTGCGCCGAAGGCCGAGAAAAGTGTGTGGGACCCAAATGGGAGTGCGCCGAGCGCCGGGAAAAGTCTGTGGGACCCAACCGGGAGTGCGCCGAGCGCCGAGAAAAGTGTGTGGGACCCAAATGGGAGTGCGCCGAGCGCCGAGAAAAGTGTGTGGGACCCAACCGAGAGTGCGCCGAGCGCCGAGAAAAGTGTGTGAAACCCAAATGGGAGTGCGCCGAGCGCTGAGAAAAGTGTGTGGTACCCAACCGGTAGTGCGCCAAGCGCCGTGAAAAGTGTGTGGGACCCAAATGGGAGTGCGCCGAAGGCCGAGAAAAGTGTGTGGGACCCAAATGGGAGTGCGCCGAGCGCCGGGAAAAGTGTGTGGGACCCAACTGGGAGTGCGCTGACCGTTGACCGTTGACCAGAGAATGTGCGGGACCCAACTGGGAGTGCGCCGAGCGCCGAGAAAAGTGTGTGCGACCCAAATGGGAGTGCGCCCGAAGGCCGAGAAAAGTGTGTGGGACCCAAATGGGAGTGCGCCGAGCGCTGAGAAAAGTGTGTGGTACCCAACTGGAAGTGCGCCGAGCGCCGGGAAAAGTGTGTAGGACCCAACTGGGAGTGCGCCGAGCGCCGAGAAAAGTGTGTGGAACCCAACTGGGAGTGCGCCGAGCGCCGAGAAAAGTGTGTGGGACCCAACTGGAAGTGCGCCGAGCGCCGAGAAAAGTGTGTGGGACCCAACTGGGAGTGCGTCAAGCGCCGAGAAAGTGTGTGGGACTCAACTGGAAGTGCGCCAAGCGCCGAGAAAAGTGTGTGGGACACAATTGGGAGTGCGCCGAGCGCCGAGAAAAGTGTGTTGGATACCCAACATGAGTGCGCTGAGCGCCGGAAAAAGTGTGGGACCCAACTGGGAGTGCGCCGAGCGCCGAGAAAGTGTGTGGGACCCAACTGGGAGTGCGCCGAGCGCCGGGGAAAGGTGTGGGACCCAACTGGGAGTGCGCCGAGCCCCGAGAAAAGTGTGTGCGACCCAACTGGGAGTGCGCCGAGCGTCGAAAAAAGTGTGTGGGACCCAACTGGGAGTGCGCCGAGCGCCGGGGAAAGTGTGTGGGACCCAAATGGGGGTGCGCCGAGCGCCGAGAAAAGTGTGTGGGACCCAACCGGCAGTGCGCCAAGCGCCGAGAAAAGTGTGTGGGACCCAACCGGGAGTGCGCCGAGAAACGTGTGTGGGACCCGAATGGGAGTGCGTAGTGCACCGGGAAAAGTGTGTGGGACCCAAATGGAAGTGCGCCGAGCGCCGGGAAAAGTCTGTGGGACCCAAATGTCAGTACGCCGAGCGCCGTGAAAAGTGTGTTGGACCCAACTGGAAGTGCGCCGAGCGCCGAGAAAAGTTTGTTGGACCCAACATGGAGTGCGCCGACCGCCGGCGAAAGTGTGTGGGACCCAACTGGGAGTGCGCCGAGCGCCGAGAAAAGTGTGTGGGACCCAACTGGGAGTGCGCCGAGCGCCGAGAAAAGTGTGTGGGACCCAACTGGGAGTGCGCCGAGCGCCGAGAAAAGTGTAGTGGGACCCAACTGGGAGTGCGTCGAGCGCCGAGAAAGTGTGTGGGACCCAACTTGGAGTGCGCCGAGCGCCGAGAAAAGTGTGTGGGACCCAACTGGGAGTGCGCCGAGCGCCGAGAAAAGTGTGTGGGACCCAACTGGGAGTGCGCCGAGCGCCGAGAAAGTGTGTGGAACCCGACTGGGAGTGCGCCGAGCGCCGGGAAAAGTGTGCAGGACCCAACGGGGAGTGCGCCGAGCGCGGCGAAATGTGTGTGGGACCCAACTGGGAGTGCGCCGAGCGCAGAGAAATGTGTGTGGGACCCAACGGGGAGTGCGCCGAGCGCCGAGAAAAATGTGTGGGACCCAACTGGAAATGCGTCTAGCGCCGGAAAAAAGGGTGCTGGATACAATATGGAGTGCGATGAGCGCCGGCGAAAGTGTACCGGACCCAACTGGAAGTGCGCTGAGCGCCGAGAAAAGTGTGTGGGACCCAACTGGGAGTGCGCCGAGCCCCCGGAAAAAGTGTATGGAACCCAACTGGGAGTGCGCTGAGCGCCGGGGAAAGTGCACGGGACCAGACTGGGAGTGCGCCGAGCGCCCAAAAAAGTGTGTTGGACCCAGCTGGGAGTGCACCGAGAGCCGAGAAAAGTGTGTGGGACCCAACTGGGAGTGCGCCGAGCGCCGAGAAAAGTGTGTTGGACCCAACTGGGAGTGCGCCGAGCGCCGAGAAATGTGTGTGGGACCCAAGTGGGAGTGCGCCGAGCGCAGAGAAATGTGTGTGGGACCCAACTGGGAGTGCGCCGAGCGCCGAGAAAAATGTGTGGGACCCAACTGGGAGTGCGCCGAGCGCCGAGAAATGTGTGTGGGACCCAACTGGGAGTGCGCCGAGCGCCGGGAAAAGTGTGTGGGACCCAACTGGGAGTGCGCCGAGCGCCGAGAAAAATGTGTGGGACCTAACTGGGAGTGCGCCGAGCGCCGGGAAAAGTGTGTGGGACCCAACTGGGAGTGCGCCGAGCGCCGAGAAATGTGTGTGGGACCCAACTGGGAGTGCGCCGACCGCCGAGAAAAGTGTGTGGGACCCAACCGTGAGTGCGCCTAGCGGCGAGAAATGTGTGTGGGACCCAACTGGGAGTGCGCCAAGCGCCGAGAAAAGAGAGTTGGACCCAACTTGGAGTGCGCCGACCGCCTAGAAAAGTGTGTGGGACCCAACTAAAAGTGCGCCGAGAAAAGTGTGTTGGACCCAACTCAAAGTGCGCCGAGCGTCGAGAAAAGTGTGTTGGACCCAACTAAAAGTGCGCCGAGCGCCGAGAAAAGTGTGTTGGACCCAACTAAAAGTGCGCTGAGCGCCGAGAAAAGGGTGTTGGACCCAAGTGGGAGTGCGCCAAGTGCCGAGAAAAGTGATTTGGACCCAGCTGGGAGTGCGCCGAGCGCTGAGAAAAGTGTGTTGGACCCAACTCAAAGTGCGCCGAGCGCCGAGAAAAGTGTGTTGGACCCAACTAAAAGTGCGCCGAGCGCCGAGAAAAGTGTGTTGGACCCAACCATCATACATAATAATAAACGGCTAAGAGTTGACCGGTGACCGTTGTCCATTGACCAGAGAATGTGCGGGGCCCAGTTAGAAGTGTGCCAAGAGCCGGGGAGGGTGTACAGGACCCAACTGGGAGTGCGCCGAGCGCCCAGAAAAGTGTGCTGGACCCAACTGGGGTGCGCCGAGAAAAGTGTAGTGGACCCAACTGGAAATGCGTCAAGCGCCGGAGAAAAGTGTGTTGGATACAACATGGGAGTGCGCCGAGCGTCCGAGAAAGCATACGGGACCCAACTGGAAGTGCGCCGAGCACCGAGAAAGTGTGTGGGACCCAACTGGGAGTGCGCCGAGCGCCGAGAAAAGTGTGTTGGACCTAACCCAGCTGGGAGTGCGCCGAGCGCCTATAAAAGTGTGTGGGACCCAACTGGGAGTGCGCCGAGCGCCGAGAAAAGTGTGTGTGACCCAAATGGGAGTGCGCCGAGTTCCAAGAAAAGTGTGTTGGACCCAACTGGAAATGCGTCAAGCGCCGGAAAAAAGTGTGTTGGATACAACATGGAGTGCCCTGAGCGTCTGCGAAAGCATACGGGACCCAACTGGAAGTGCGCCGAGCACCGAGAAAAGTATGTGGTACCCAACTGGGAGTGCGCCGAGCGCCGGGAAAGGTGTGTGGGACCCAGCAGGGAGTGCGCCGAGCACCGAGAAAAGTGTGTGGGACTCAAGTGGTAGTGCGCCGAGAAATGTGTGTGGGACCCAACTGGGAGTGGCGCCGAGCGCCGAGAAAGTGTGTTGGACCCAACTAGGAGTGCGCCGAGCCTCGAGAAAAGTGTGTGGGACCCAACTGGGAGTGCGCCGAGCGCCGAGAAAGGTGTGTGGGACTCAAGTGAGAGTGCGCCGAGCGCCGAGAAATGTGTGTGGGACCCAACTGGGAGTGCCCTGAGCACCGAGAAAGTGTGGACCCAATCCTGGAGTGCGCCGACCGCCGAGAAAAGTGTGTGGGACCCAACTGGGAGTGCGCCGAGCGCCGAGAAAGGTGTGTTGGACCCAACCATCATACATAATAATAAACGGCTAAGAGTTGACCGGTGACCGTTGTCCATTGACCAGAGAAATGTGTGGGACCCAGTTAGAAGTGTGCCAAGAGCCGGGGAAAGTGTGGGCCCAACTGGGAGTGCGCCGAGCGCCCAGAAAAGTGTGCTGACCCAACTGGGGTGCGCCGAGCGCCGGGAAAAGTGTAGTGGACCCAACTGGGAGTGCGCCGAGCGCCGGAAAAAGTGTGTGAGACCCAACTGGGAGTGCGCCGAGCGCCGAGAAAGTGTGTGGGACCCAACTAGGAGTGCGCCGAGCCCCGAGAAAAGTGTGTGGGACCCAAATGTGAGTGCGCCGAGCGCCGAGAAAGCGTGTGGAACCCAACTGGGAGTGCGTAGAGCACCGGGAAAAGTGTGTGGGACCCAACCGGGAGTGCGCCGAGAAATGTGTGTGGGACCCAACTGGGAGTGCGCCAAGCGCCGAGAAAAGTGTGTGGGACCCAAATGGGAGTGCGCCGAGCGCCGAGAAAAGTGTGTTGGACCCAACTGGAAATGCGTCAAGCGCCGGAAAAAGTGTGTTGGATACAACATGGAGTGCTCCTGAGCGTCTGCGAAAGTGTGCGGGACCCAACTGGAAGTGCGCCGAGCACCGAGAAAAGTGTGTGGGACCCAACTGGGAGTGCGCCGAGCGCCGAGAAAGTGTGTGGGACCCAACTGGGAGTGCGCCGAGCGCCGAGAAAGTGTGTGGGACCCAACTGGGAGTGCGCCGAGCACCGAGAAAAGTGTGTGGGACCCAACTGGGAGTGCGCCGAGCGCCGAGAAAAGTGTGTTGGACCCAACTAGAGTGCGCCGAGCGCCGAGAAAGTGTGTGGGACCCAACATGGAGTGCGCCGAGCGCCGAGAAAAGTGTGTTGGACCCAACTGGAAGTGCGCCGAGCGCCGAGAAAGGTGTGTGGGACCCAACCGGGAGTACGCCGAGCGCCGAGAAAAGTGTGTGGGACCCAACTGGGAGTGCGCCGAGCGCCGAGAAAAGTGTGTGGGACCCAACTGGGAGTGCGCCGAGCGCCGAGAAAAAGTGTGTGGGACCCAACTGGGAGTGCGCCGAGCGCCGAGAAAAAGTGTGTGGGACCCAACTGGGAGTGCGCCGAGCGCCGAGAAAAGTGTGTGGGACCCAACTGGGAGTGCGCCGAGCGCCGAGAAAAGTGTGTGGGACCCAACTGGGAGTGCGCCGAGCGCCGAGAAAAGTGTGTGGGACCGCAACATGGAGTGCGCCGAGCGCCGAGAAAAGTGTACGGGACCCAACTGGGAGTGCGCCGAGCGCCGAGAAAGGTGTGTGGGACCCAACCGGGAGAGCGCCGAGCGCCGAGAAAGTGTGTGGGACCCAGCAGGGAGTGCGTCGAGCGCCGAGAAAAGTGTGGGACCCAACTGAGAGTGCGCCGAGCGCCGAGAAAAGTGTGTGGACCCAACTGGGAGTGCGCCGAGCGCCGAGAAAGTGTGTGGACCCAACTGGGAGTGCGCCGAGCGCCGAGAAAAGTGTGTGGGACCCAACTGGGAGTGCGCCGAGCGCCGAGAAAGTGTGTGGGACCCAACCGAGGAGTGCGCCGAGCGCCGAGAAAAGTGTGTGGGACCCAACTGGGAGTGCGCCGAGCGCCGAGAAAAGTGTGTGGGACCCAACTGGGAGTGCGCCGAGCGCCGAGAAAAGTGTGTGGGACCCAAGATGGAGTGCGCCGAGCGCCGAGAAAAGTGTGTGGGACCCAACTGGGAGTGCGCCGAGCGCCGAGAAAAGTGTGTGGGACCCAACTGAGTGCGCCGAGCGCCGAGAAAAGTGTGTTGGACCCAACTGGGAGTGCGCCGAGCGCCGAGAAAAGTGTGTGGGACCCAAGTGGAAGTGTGCCGAGCGCCGAGAAAATGTGTGGGACCCAACTGGGAGTGCGCCGAGCGCCGAGAAAAGTGTGTGGGACCCAACTGGGAGTGCGCCGAGCGCCGAGAAAAGTGTAGTGGGACCCAACTGGGAGTGCGCCGAGCGCCGAGAAAAGTGTGTGGGACCCAACATGGAGTGCGCCGCGCCGGGAAAAGTGTGTGGGACCCAACTGGGAGTGCGCCGAGCGCCGAGAAAAGTGTGTGGGACCCAACTGGGATTGCGCCAAGCGCCGAGGAAAGTTTGTGGGACCCAACTGGGACTGCGCCGAGCGCCGGGAAAAAGTGTGTTGGATACAACATGGAGTGCGCTGAGCGCCGGCGAAAGTGTGTGGAACCCAACTGGGAGTGCGCCGAGCGCCGAGAAATGTGTGTTGGACCCACCTAAGAGTGCGCCGAGCACCGAGAAAAGTGTGTTGGACCCAACTAGGAGTGCGTCAAGCGCCGGCGAAAGTGTGTGAGACCCAACCGGGAGTGCGCCGAGCGCCGAGAAATGTGTGTGGGACCCTACTGGTAGTGCGGCGAGCGCCGAGAAAGGTGTGTGGGACCCAACCGGCAGTGCGCCGAGAGCCGAGAAAAGTGTGTGGGACCCAACTGGTAGTGCGCCGAGCGCCGAGAAATGTGTTGGACCCAACTAGAGTGCGCCGAGCGCCGAGAAAAGTGTGTGGGATACAACTGGGAGTGCGCTGGGCGCCGGCGCGAAAGTGTACGGACCCAACTGGGAGTGCGCCGAGCGCCGGAAAGAAGGTGTGTGGGACTCAAGGGAGGTACGTCCGAGCGTCCGAGAAATGTGTGTGGGGACCCAACTGGGAGTGCGCCGAGCACCGAGAAAAGTGTTTGGTACACCCAACTGGGAGTGCGCCGACCGCCATGAGAAAAGTGTGTGGGACTCCAACTGGGAGCAAGCGCCGAGCGCCGAGAAAGTGTGTGGGACCCAACTGGGAGAGCGCCGAGCGCCGAGAAAAGTGTGTGGGACCCAATCTTGGGAGTGCGCCAGAGCGCCGAGAAAGTGTGTTGAACCCAACTGTGAGTGCGCCGAGCGCCGAGAAAAGTGTGTTGGACCCAACATGGAGTGCGCTGGGCGCCGGAGAAGAAGTGTACGGACCCAACTGGGAGTGCGCTGAGCGCCGAGAGAAGGTGTGTTGGACCCAACCGGGAGTGCGCCGAGCACCGAGAAAAGTGTGTGGGACCCAACTTGGAGTGCGCGCCGACTGCCGAGAAAAAGTGTGTGTGGACCCAACTGGGAGTGCGCCGAGCGCCGAGAAAAGTGTGTTGGACCCAGCTGGGAGTGCGCCGAGCACCGAGAAAAGGTGTGTGGGACCCAAGTGAGAGTGCGCCGAGCGCCGAGAAATGTGTGTGGACCCAACTGGGAGTGCCCCGAGCACCGAGAAATGTGTGTGGGACCCAACTCTGGAGTGCGCCGAACCGCCGAGAAAAGTGTGTTGGGACCTAACTGGGAGTGCGCTCGAGCGCCGAGAAAAGTGTGTTGGACAACCATCATACATAACGTAAACGGCTAGAAGTGTGCCGGTGAGAGTTGTCCATTGACCAGAAAGTGTGTGTACAGGGTCTAACTGGGAGTGCGCCGAGCGCCCAGAAAAGTGTGCTGCTGGACCCAACTGGGAGTGCGCCGAGAAAAGTGTAGCTGGACCCAACTGGAAATTCGTCAAGCGCCGGAAGAAAAGTGTTGGTTACAACTGGGAGTGCGCTGAGCGCCGGAGAAAAGTGTACGGACCCAACTGAGGAGTGCGCGCCGAGCCGCCGAGAAAAGTGTGTGGGATCCACCTGGGAGTGCGCCGAGTGCCGGGAAAAGTGTGTGGGACCCAGCTGGGAGTGCGCCGAGCGCCGGGAAAAGTGTGTGTGACCCAACCGGGAGTGCGCCGAGAGCGCCCAGAAAAGTGTGTTGGACCCAACTGGGAGTGCATGCCGAGCGCCGAGAAAAGTGTGTGTGACCCAACTGGAAGTGCGCCGAGCACCGAGAAAAGTGTGTGGGACCCAACTGGGAGTGCGTCGAGCGCCGAGAAAAGTGTGTGGTACCCAACTGGGAGTGCGCCGAGCGCCGGTAAAAGTGTGTGGGACCCAGCAGGGAGTGCGCCGAGCACCGAGAAAAGATGTGTGGGACTCAGAATGGCGAGTATGCCGAGCGCCGAGAAAAGTGTGTTGAACCCAACTGGGAGTGCAAGCCGAGCCTCGAGAAAAGTGTGTTGGATACAACATGGGAGTGCGCGCTGGGCGCCGGCGAAAGTGTGTGGGACCCAACTGGGAGTGCGCCGAGCGCCGAGAGAAGGTGTGTGTGGGACTCAAGTGGTGAGTACGCCGAGCGCCGAGAAAAGTGTGTGGGACCCAACTGGGAGTGCGCCGAGCGCCGAGAAAAGGGTGTTGGACCCAACTGGAGTGCGCCAACCGCCGAGAAAAGTGATTTGGACCCAGCTGGGAGTGCGCCGAGCGCTGAGAAAAGTGTGTTGGACCCAATCCGGTGTGCGCCGAGCGCCGAGAAAAGTGTGTTGGACCCAACGTTAAAGTGCGCCGAGCGCCGAGAAGAGTGTGTTGGACCCAACCATCATACATGTGCCAAACGGGTAGAGAAGTGTACAGCGGACCCAACTAGACCGTGCGCCAAGAGCGCCCAGAAAAAGTGTGCTGGACCCAACTAGGAGTGCAAAGCCGAGCGCCGGGAAAAGTGTGTGGGACCCAACTGGGAGTGCGCCGAGGCGCCGAGAAAAGTGTGCGGACCCAACTGGGAGTGGCGCCGAGCGCCGAGAAAAGTGTGCTGGACCCAACTGGGAGTGCGCCGAGCACCGAGAAAAGTGTAGTGGGACCCAACTGGAAGTGCGCCGAGCGCCGGAAAAAAGTGTGTTGGGACCCAACATGGAGTGCGCCGGAGCGCCGGCGATAAGTGTGTGTGGACCCAATCTGGGAGTGCGCCGAGCGCCGAGAAAAGTGTTAGTGAGACCCAACTGGGAGTGCGCCGAGCGCCGAGAAATGTGTCGTGAGGACCCAACTGGGAGTGCGTCGAGCTGTTCTGCGGAGAAAGTGTGTTGTGACTCCAACCTGGAAGTGCGCCGAGCACCGAGTAGAAAAGTATGTGGGACCCAACTGGAAGTGCGCCGAGCGCCGGAAAAAGTGTGTGGGACTCCAGCAGGAGTGCGCCGAGCGTCTGCGAGAAAAGTGTGTGGGACCCAACTGGAAGTGCGCCGAGCGCCGAGAAATGTGTGTGGGACCCAGCTGGGAGTGCGCCGCGCGCTGAGAAAAGTGTGTGGTACCCAACCGGGAGTGCGCCAAGCGCCGTGAAAAGTGTGTGGGACCCAACCGCGGGCGCGCCGGGCGCCGAGAATGGTGTGGGGGACTCAACTGGCGAGAGTGCGCCGAGCGCCGAGAAAAGTGTGTTGGACCCAACTGGGAGTGCGCCTGGAGCCTCGAGAAAAGTGTGTGGGACCCAACATTGAGTGCGCTGGGCGCCGGCGAAAGTGTACGGGACCCAACTGGGAGTGCGCCGAGCGCCGAGAAAGTGTGCTGACCCAGGACCATGGGAGTACGCCGAGCGGCCGAGAAATGTGTGACCGGTGACCCAACTGGGAGTGCGCCGAGCACCGAGAAAAGTGTGTGGGACCCAACCCGGAGTGCGCCGACCGCCGAGAAAAGTGTGTTTGGGACAGCACAGGGAGTGCTGAGCGCCGAGAAAGTGTGTGCAGGACAACCGGGAGTGCGCCGAGCGCCGAAGAAAAGTGTGCTGGGACCCAACTGGGAGTGCGCCGAGCGCCGGGAAAAAGTGTGTGGAACCCAACTGGGAGTGCGCCGAGCGCCGAGAAAAGTGTGGCGGACCCAACTGGGAGTGCGCCGAGCGCCGGCGAAAGTGTGCTGGACCCAACTGGGGTGCGCCGAGCGCCGAGAAAGTGTAGTGGGACCCAACTGGGAGTGCGCCGAGCGCCGAGAAAAGTGTGTGGAGACCCAGCAGGGAGTGCGCTGAGCGCCGGCGAAAGCATACGGGACCCAACTGGGAGTGCGCTGAACGCTGGGAAAGTGTGTGAGACTCCAACTGGGAGTGAGGCCGAGCGCCTATAAAGTGTGTGGGACACAACTGGGAGTGCGTCGAGCACCGAGAAAAGTGTGTGTGGACTCCAGAGTGGGAGTGCGCCGAGCGCCGAGAAATGTGTGTGGGACCCAACTGGAAAGTGCGCCGAGCGCCCGAAAGAAATGTGTGTGTTGGACCCAACTTGGAGTGCGCCTGACCTGCGCCGAGAAAAGGTGTGTGGGACCTAACTGGGAGTGCGCCGAGCGCCGAGAAAAGTGTGTGGGACCCAATCTGGGAGGTTGAGCGCCGAGAAAAGTGTGTGGGACCCAACTGGGAGTGCGCCGAGCGCCGGTAAAAGTGTGTTGGACCCAACTAGGAGTGCGCCGAGCGCCGAGAAAAGCGTAGTTGGACTTAACTGGGAGTGCGCTGAGCGCCGAGAAAAGTGTATGGGACCCAACATGGAAGTGCGCCGAGCGCCGCGAAGTGTGTGGGACCCAACTGGGTGAGTGCGCCGAGCGCCGAGTAAAAGTGTGTGAGACCCAACTAGGAGTGCGCCGAGCGCCGAGAAATGTAATGTTGGACCCAACCATCATACCGCATAATAATAAACGGCTGGGGATTGACCGGTGACCGTTGTCCATTGACCAGAGAATGTGCGGGACCCAGTTGAAGTGTGCCAGAGCCGGGAGGGTGTGGGACACAACTGGGAGTGCGCCGAGCGCCGAGAAAGTGTGTGTGTGACCCAACTGGGAGTGCGCCGAGCGCCAAGAAAAGATGTGTTGGACCCAACTGGAAACGCGTCAAGCGCCGGAAAAAGTGTGTTGTTGGATACAACATGGAGTGCGCTGAGCGCCGGCGAAAGCGCCGGGACCCAACTGGAAGTGCGCCGAGCGCCGAGAAAAGTGTGTGGGATCAACTGGGAGTGCGCCGAGCGCCGGCGAAAATTAGTGTTGGCTTGGGACCCGACTGGGAGTGCGCCGAGCGCCGAGAAAAGTGTGTGGGACCCAACTGGGAGTGCGCCGAGCGCCGAGGAAATGTGTAGGACCCAACTTTGGGAGTGCGCCGAGCGCCGAGAGCGTGTGTGGGACCCAAATTCTGGAGTGCGCCGACCGCCGAGAAAAGTGTGGTGGGACCCATCCGGGAGTGCGCCGAGCGCCGGAAAGAAGTGTGTTGGGTATAACATGGAGTGCGCCGAGCGCCGGCGAAATGTGTGTGGGACCTTAACTGGGAGTGCGCGCGAGCGCCGAGAAAAGTGTGTTGGACCCAACTGGCAGTGCGCCGAGCACCGAAAAGGAAAGAAGTGTGTGGGACTCAGAGTGGTAGTGCGCCGAGCGCCGGCGAAAAGTGTGTTGAACCCAACTAGGAGTGCGCTGAGCGCCGAGAAAAGTGTGTTGGACCCAACATGGAGTGCGCCGAGCGCCGGCGAAAGTGTGTAGGACCCAACTGGGAGTGCGTCGAGCGCCGAGAAAAGTGTGTGGGACTCAGGTGGGAAGTGCGCCGAGCGCGCCGAGAAATGTGTGTGGGACCCAACTGGGAGTGCGCCGAGCACCGAGAAAAGTGTGTGGGACCCAATCCTTGGAGTGCGCCGACCGCCGAGAAAAGTGTGTAGGACCCAACTGGGAGTGCGCCGAGCGCCGAGAAAGGTGTGTGGGACCCAACCGGGAGAGCGCCGAGCACCGACAAAAGTGTGTGGGACCCAGCTGGGAGTGCGCCGAGCGCCGAGAAAAGTGTCTGTTGAACCCAACTAGGAAGTGCGCCGAGCCCTCGAGGAGAAAGAGTGTGTTGGATACAACATGGAGTGCGCTGGGCGCCGGCGAAAGTGTATGGGACCCAACTGGGAGTGCGCCGGAGCGCCGAGAAAGGTGTGTGGGACCCAACCGGGAGTGCGCCGAGCGCCGAGAAAGTGTGTAGGACCCAACTTGAGTGCGCCGAGCGCCGAGAAAAGTGTGTGGGACCCAACCATCATACATAATAATAAACGGCTAAGAGTTGACCGTGACCGTTGTCCATTGACCAGAGAAAGGCAGTGTAATCAGTTAGAAGTGCGCCGAGCGCCGAGAAAAGTAATGTGTGGAGAGAACACCCAGAGCGCGCTCAGAGTAAAGGCTGCGCACAGAGCGCCGAGAATGCCCGAGTGTGTGGGACCCAACTGGAAGTGCGCCGAGCGCCGAGAAAAGTGTGTGGGACCCAACTAGGAGTGCGCCGAGCGCCGAGAAAGTGTGTGGGACCCAACTGGGAGTGCGCCGAGCGCCGAGAAGAAGTGTGTGGGACCCAACTGGGAGTGCGCCGAGCGCCATGAGAAAAGTGTGTGGGACCCAACCGGAGTGCGCCGGCTAAGAGTTGACCGGTGACCGTTGTCCGAGCGCCGGGAAAAGTGTGCGGGACCCAACCGAGTGCGCCGAGCGCTCATAAATGGGTGGGTGTACGGGACCCAACTGCAGAGTGCGCCGAGCGCCGAGAAAAGTGTGTGTGACCCAACTGGGAGTGCGCCGAGCGCCAAGAAAAAGTGTAGTTGGACCCAACCTGGAAATGCGTCAAGCGCCGGAAAGAAAGTGTGTTGATTTACAACATGGAGGTGCGCTGAGCGCCGGCGAAAGCATACGGGACCCAACTGGGAGTGCGCCGAGCGCCGAGAAAAGTGTGTGGGATCCCAACTGGTGAGTGCGCCGAGCACCGGGAGAAAAGTGTGTGGGACCCGACTGGGAGTGCGCCGAGCGCCGAGAAAAGTGTGTGAGGACCCAACTGGGAGTGCGCCGAGCGCCGAGAAAAGTGTGTGGGACCCAACTGGGAGTGCGCCGAGCGCCGAGAAAAGTGTGTGGGACCCTTAACTGGGAGTGCGCCGAGCGCCGCAGAAAAGTGTGTGGGACCCAACTGGGAGTGCGTCCGAGCGCCGAGGAAAAGTGTGTGGTATTACCCAACTGGGAGTGCGCCGAGCGCCGGTAAGAAAGTGTGTGGGACCTAACTGGGAGTGCGCCGAGCGCCGAGAAAAAGTGTGTGGGACCCAGAGTGGGAGTGCGCCGAGCGCCGAGAAAAGTGTGTTGGACCCAACTAAAGTGGCGCCGAGCCTCCCGAGAAAAGTGTGTTGGACCCAACTGGGCCGGTGCGCCGAGCGCCGGCGAAATGTGTGTGGGACCCAACTGGGAGTGCGCCGAGCGCCGAGAAAAGGTGTGTGGGACCTTAACTGGAGCAGTACGCCGAGCGCCGAGAAAAGTGTGTGGGACCCAACTGGGAGTGCGCCGAGCGCCGAGAAAAGTGTGTTGGACCCAACTGGGGAGTGCAGCCGAGCGCCGAGAAAAGTGATTTGGACCCAACTGGGAGTGCGCCGAGCGCTGAGAAAAGTGTGTGGGACCCAACTGGGAGAGCGCCGAGCGCCGAGAAAGTGTTGAACCCAACTAGAGTGCGCCGAGCCTCTAGGAAAGCGTGTTGGATGAATAAGATGGAGTGGCGCCGAGCGCCGAAAGTGTGTTGGACCCAACTGGAGTGCGCCGAGCGCCGAGAAAAGGTGTATTTGGACCGCCATCGTACATAATAATAAACTGACTAAGAGTTGACCGGTGACCGTTGTCGGTGACCAGAGAATGTGGGAACCAACTGTGAGTGCGCCGAGCGCCGGGGAAAGTGTGCAGGACCCAACTTCAGGAGTGCGCCGAGCGCCGAGAAAAGTGGGCGTTGATCCAACCATCATACATACAATAAACGGCTAAGAGTTGACCAGACCGTTGTCCATTGACCAGAATGTGCTGGACCCAACTGGGAGTGCGCCGAGCGCCGGGGAAAGTGTGTTGACCCAACTGGGAGTGCGCCGAGCGCCGAGAAAAGTGTGCTGGGACCCAACTGGGGTGCGCCGAGCGCCGAGAAAAGTGTTAGTAAGGACCCAACCCCTGGAACGCGCCGAGCGCCGGAAAAAATGTGTGTGGGATACAACTGGGAGTGCGCCGAGCGCCGGAGAAAAGTGTGTGGGACCCAAATGGGAGTGCGCCGAGGCGCCAAGAAAAGTGTGTTGGACCCAGCTGGGAGTGCGCCGAGCGCCGGGAAAAAGTGTGTGGGACCCGACTGGAGGTGCGCCGAGCGTCTGCGAAAACGCGTGCGGGACTCAACTGGGAGTGCGCCGAGCGCCGAGAAAAGTGTGTGCGTGACCCAACTGGGAGTGCGCCGAGCGCCGGGAAAAGTGTGTGGGACCCGGCAGGGAGTGCGCCGAGCGCCGAAAGAAGTGGTGTAGGACCCAGACTGGTAGTGCGCCGAGCGCCGGAAAGAAAGTGTGTGGGACCCAACAGGGAGTGCGCCGAGCGTCCGAGAAAAGGGTGTTGGACCCAACTGGGAGTGCGCCGAGCCTCCGAGAAAAGTGTGTGGGACCCAGCACAGGGAGTGCGCCGAGCGCCGAAGAAGAAGGTGTGTGTGGGACTCAAGTGGTAGTGCGCCGAGCGCCGAGAAAGTATTGTGGGACCCAACTGCAAGGAGTGCGCCGAGCACCGAAGAAATGTGTGTGTTGGACCCAACTTGGAGTGCGCTGACCGCCGAGAAAAGTGTACGGGACCCAACTGGGAGTGCGCCGAGCGCCGAGAAAGTGTGTTGGACCCAACCATGGGAGAGCGCCGAGCACCGAGAAACGGCTGTGGGACCCAACTGGTGACCGTGCGCCGACCGTCGAGAAAATGTGTGGGACCTGCAACTGGGAGTGCGCCGAGCGCCGAGAAAGTGTGTACAGCGACCCAACTGGGAGTGCGCCGAGCGCCGAGAAAAGTGTGTGGGACCCAACTGGGAGTGCGCCGAGCGCCGAGAAAAGTGTGTGGGGACTCCAACTGGGGAGTGCGCCGAGCGCCGGGAAAAGTGTGTGGGACCCAACTGGGAGTGCGCCGAGCGCCGAGAAAAGTGTGTGGGACCCAACTGGGAGTGCGCCGAGCGCCGAGAAAAGTGGTGCCGACCCAACATCATACATATTAAATAAACGGCTAAGAGTTGACCGCCGAGCGTTGTCCATTGACTGTGAAAAGTGTGTTGGACCCAGCATGGAGTGCGCCAAGCGCCGGCGAAAGCATGTACAGGGACCCAACTGGGAGTGCGCCGAGCGCCGAGAAAAGTGTGTGAGACCCAACTGGGAGTGCGCCGAGCGCTAACAGAAATATGTAGTGGGACCCAACTGGAGTGCGCCGAGCGCCGAGAAAGAGGATGTGTGGGACCCCAAATGGGAGTGCGCTGAGCGCCGGCGAAAAGTGTGTTGGACCCAACTGGAAGTGCGCTGAGCGCCGGAAAAAAGTGTGTTGTAATACAACATGGAGTGCCTGAGCGTCTGCGAAAGGTGTACGGGACCCAACTGGGAGTGCGCCGAGCGCCGAGAGAAAGTGTGTGGGACTCAACTGGGAGTGCGTCGAGCGCCGAGAAATGTGTGTGGGACCCAACTGGGAGTGCGCCGAGCGCCGAGAAAAGTGTGCTGGGACCCAACTAGGAGTGCGCCGAGCCTCGAGAAAAGTGTGGACCCAGCTGGGAGTGCGCCGAGCGCCGGAAAAAAGTGTGTGGGACCCAACATGAGAGTGCGCCGAGCGCCGGCGAAATGTGTGTGGGACCCAACTGGGAGTGCGCCGAACGCCGGTAAAAGTGTGTGAGACCCAACCGGGAGTGCGCCGGAGCGCCGAGAAAAGTGTGTGGGACCTAGCGCTGGGAGTGCGCCGAGCGCCGAGAAAAGTGTGTGGTGTGACCCAACCGGGAGTGCGCCGAGCGCCAAGAAAGAGATGTGCTTGGACCCAACTGGGAGTGCGCCGAGCGCCGGGAAAAAGTGTGTGGGACCCGGGACATGGAGTGCGCCGAGCGCCGGCGTGCATACGGGACCCAACTGGGAGTGCCGAGCGCCGAGAAAAGTGTGTGGGACCCAACCGGGGTGCGCTGAGCGCCGGCGAAAGTGTGCAGGACCCAACTGGGAGTGCGCCGGGCGCCGGAAAGAAAGGTGTGTGGGACTCAACATGGAGTGCGCCGAGCGCCGAGAAAAGCATGTGTGGGACCCAACTGGGAGTGCGCCGAACGCCGAGAAAAGTGTGTGGGACCCAACTGGGAGTGCGCCGAGCGCCGAGAAAAGTGTGTGGGACCCAACCGGGAGTGCGCCGACGCCGAGAAAGGTGTGTGGGACCCAACCGGGAGTGCGCCGAGCGCCGAGAGAAGTGCGTGTGGGACCCAACTGGGAGTGCGCAGAGCGCCGAGAAAAGTGTGTTGGACCCAACATGGAGTGCGCCTGAGCGTTCAAGTGTGTTGGACCCAACATGGAAGTGCGCCGAGCGCCGAGAAAAGTGTGCAGGACCCGGCTGGGAGTGCGCCGAGAGCGCCGAGAAAGGTGCGTGTGGGACCCAACTCAGATGCGCCGAGCGCCGGTAAAAGTGTGTGGGACCCAGCTGGCAGAGTGCGCCGAGCACCGAGGAAAGTGTGTGGGACCTAACTGGAAGTGCGCTGGGCGCCGGAAGAAAGTGTGTGGGACCCAACATGGGAGTGCGCCGAGCGCCGGCGAGAAAGTGTGTGGGACCCAACTGGGAGGTGCGCCGAACGCCGGGGGAAAAGTGTGTGAGACCCAACTGGGAGGTGCGCCGAGCGCCGAGGAAAGGTGTGGGACCCAACCGGGAGTGCGCCGAGCGCCGAGAAAAGTGTGTGGGACCCAACTGGGAGTGCGCCGAGCGCCGAGAAAAGTGTGTTGGACCCAACTAGGAGTGCGCCGAGCCGCCGAGAAAAGTGTGTTGGATACAACATGGAGTGCGCTGAGCGCCGGCGAAAGTGTATGGGACCCAACTGGAAGTGCGCCGAGCGTCGGAGAAGTATTGTGGGACCCAACTGGGAGTGCAGCCGAGCGCTGAGAAAAAGTGTGGGACCCAACTGGGAGTGCGCCTAGCGCCGACGTAAAAGTGTGTGGGACCCCAGCCATCATGCGCCGAGCACCGAGAAACGTGTAGTGGTTGACCGGTGACCGTTGTCCATTGAGCGCCGAGAAAAGTGTGTTGGACCCAACTAGGAGTGTGCCAGAGCGCGGGGAGGGTGTACGGAACCAACTGGGAGTGCGCCGAGCGCCGAGAAAAGTGTGTTGACTCAGCACATGGAGTGCGCCGAGCGCCGAGAGAAAAGTGTAGTGGGACCCAACTGGGAGCGCGCCGAGCGCCGGAAAAAGTGTGTTGGACCCAGCATGGAGTGCGCTGAGCGCCGGCGAAATGTGTGTGTGGGACCCCGAACTGGGAGTGCGCCGAGCGCCGAGAAAAGTGTTGTGGGACCCAACTGGGAGTGCGCCGACCGCCGAGAAAGTGTGTGGGACCCGACTGGGAGGTGCGCCGAGCGCCGGGAAAGGTGTGTGGGACCCAACCGGGAGTGCGCCGAGCGCCGAGAAATGTGTGTGGGACCCAACTGGGAGTGCGCCGAGCGCCGAGAAAGTGTGTGTGACCCAAATGGGAGTGCGCCGAGCGCCGAGAAAAGTGTGTGCTGGACCCAACTGGAAGTGCGCTGGGCGCCGGCGAAAGTGTGTGGGACCTTAATCATGGAAGTGCCCCGAGCGTCCGGGCAGAAAGGTGCGTGGGACCCAACTGGGAGTGCGCCGAGCGCCGAGGAAAAGTGTGTGGGACCCAGCAGGAGTGCGCCGAGCACCGAGAAAGTGTCAATGAGGACTCAGAGTGGTAGTGCGCGCCGAGCGCCGAGAAAAGTGTGTGGGACCTTCAACTGGGAGTGCCGCCGAGCCACCGGAGAAAGTGTATTTGGATTACAACATGGAGTGCGCTGAGCGCCGTTGCGAAAGTGTACCCGGGACCTAACTGGGAGTGCGCCGAGAGCGCCGAGAAAAGTGTGTGGGACCCAACCGGGAGAGCGCCGAGCACCGGAGAAGTAATGTTCAGGACCCAACTTGGAGTGCGCCGAGCGCCGAGAGAAAAGTGTGTGGGACCCAACTGGGAGTGCGCCGAGCGCCGAGGAAAGTGTGTGAGACCCAAGATGGAGTGCGCTGAGCGCCGATAAAAGTGTGTGCAGGACCTAACTGGGAGTGAGGCGCCCGAGCGCATGAGAAGTAGTGTGTGGGAACCAACTGGGAGTGCGCCGAGCGTCGAGAAAATGTGTGTGGGACCCAATCTTGAAGTGCGCTCGAGCGCCGAGAAAAAGTGTGTGGGACCCAACCATCAGTGCGCCGAGCGCCGAGAAAAGGCTAAGTGTGGGACCGCGGCTGGGAGGTGCGCCGACCGCCGAGAAAAGTGTGCGGGACCCAGCTGGGAGTGCGCCGAGGCGCCGGAGAAAGGTGTGTACAGGGACCCAACCGGGAGTGCGCCGAGCGCCGAGAAAGTGTGCTGCAGGACCCAACTGGAAGTGCGCTGAGCGCCGAGAAAAGTGTGTGGGACCCAACTGGGAGTGCGCCGAGCACCGGAAAAAAGTGTGTTGGATACAACATGGAGTGCGATGAGCGCCGAGAAATGTGTGTGGGACCCAACTGGGAGTGCGCCGAGCGCCGAGAAAAGTGTGTTGGACCCAAATGTGAGTGCGCCGAGCGCCGAGAAAAGTGTGTTGGACCCAACTGGGAGTGCGCCGAGCGCCGAGAAAGAGATGGTGTTCGACTCAACCGAGTGCGCCGAGCGCCTATAATATGGACCCAACTAGAGTTGGACCGCCGAGCGTTGTCCATTGAGAAAAGCGTGTGGGACCCAACTTCAGGAGTGTGCCGAGCGCCGGGAAAAGGGTGTGCAGGACCCAACTGGGAGTGCGCCGAGCGCCGGAAATGAAAAGTGTGTTGACTCAACTGGGAGTGCGCCTGAGCGTCTGCGAAAGTGTGGTGGACCCAACTGGAGAGTGCGTCGAGCGCCAGAAAAAGTGCCGTTGGACCCAACATGGAGTGCGCCGAGCGCCGAGAAAAGTGTGTGGGACCCAGCTGGGAGTGCGCCGAGCGCCGAGAAAAGTGTGTGGGACCCAACTGGGAGTGCGCCGAGCTCCGGGAGAAAGTGTGTGGGACCCGACTGGGAGTGCACCGAGCGCCGAGAAAAATGTGAGGACCCAGCCGGGAGTGCGCCGAGGCGCCTATAAATGTGTGTGGGACCCAACTGGGAGTGCGCCGAGCGCCGAGAAAAGTGTGTGTGACCCAAATGGGAGTGCGCCGAGCGCCAAGAAAAGTGTGTTGGACCCAACTGGAAATGCGTCAAGCGCCGGAAAGAAAGTGTGTTGGATATAACATGGAGTGCCCTGAGCGTCTGCGAAAGCATACGGGACCCAACTGGAAGTGCGCCGAGCCCCGAGAAAGGTGTGTGGGACCCAGCAGGGAGTGCGCCGAGCACCGAGAAAAGTGTGTGGGACTCAAGTGGTAGTGCGCCGAGCGCCGAGAAAAGTGTGTTGAACCCAACTAGGAGTGCGCCGAGCCTCGAGAAAAGTGTGTTGGATACAACATGGAGTGCGCTGGGCGCCGGCGAAAGTGTACGGGACCCAACTGGGAGTGCGCCGAGCGCCGAGAAAGGTGTGTGGGACCCAACCGGGAGAGCGCCGAGCACCGAGAAATGTGTGTGGGACCCAACTTGGAGTGCGCCGACCGCCGAGAAAAGTGTGTGGGACCCAACTGGGAGTGCGCCGAGCGCCGAGAAAAGTGTGTGGGACCCAGCAGGGAGTGCGTCAGGCACCGATAAAGGGTGTGTGGGACTCAGAGTGAGAGTGCGCCGAGCGCCGAGAAATGTGTGTGGGACCCAACTGGGAGTGCGCCGAGCACCGAGAGTGTGTGTGGGACCCAACTTGAAGTGCGCCGACCGCCGAGGAAAGTGTGTGGGACCCAACTGGGAGTGCGCCGAGCGCCGAGAAAAGTGTGTGGGACCATCGCTACATAATAATAAACGGCTAAGAGAGTTGACCGACCTGGTTGTCCATTGAGCGCAGAGAAAGTGTGCGGGACCCAGTTAGAAGTGTGCCAAGAGCCGGGAAAGGTGTACGAGGCCCAGCTGGGAGTGCGCCGAGCGCCTTGAAAAGTGCTGGACCCAGCTGGGAGTGCGCCGAGCGCCGAGAAAAGTGTGTATGACCCAACTGGAAATGCGTCTAGCGCCGGAAAAAAGGTGTTGGATACAACATGGAGTGCGCTGAGCGCCGGCGAGCTTATACGGGACCCAACTGGGAGTGCGCCGGGCGCCGAGAAAGAAGTGCATGGTACCCAACTGGGGAGTGCGCCGAGCGCCGAGGAAGGTGTGTGGGACCCAGCAGGGGAGTGCGCCGAGCACCGAGAAAAGTGTGTGGGACTCAAGTGGTAGTGCGCCGAGCGCCGAGAATGTGTGTGGGACCCAACTGGGAGGTACGCCGAGCGCCGAGGAAAGTGTGTTGGGACCCAACTAGGAGTGCGCCGAGCCTCCCGAGAAAAGTGTGTGGGACCCAGCTGGGAGTGCGCCGAGCGCCGAGAAGGTGTGTGGGACTCCAAGTGGAAGTGCGCCGAGCGCCGAGAAGTAAGTGTGTGGGTTTAACTGGGAGTGCGCTGAGCACCGAGAAATGTGTGTGGGACCCAACGGAGTGCGCCGACCGCCGAGAAAAGTGTGTGGGACCCAACTGGGAGTGCGCCGAGCGCCGAGAAAGGTGTGTGGGACCCAACCGGGAGAGCGCCCAGAAAAGTGTGCTGGACCCAACTGGGGTGCGCCGAGTGCCGGGAAAAGTGTGTGGAACCCGACTGGGAGTGCGCCGAGCGCCGGGAAAAGTGTGCGAGACCCAACTGGGAGTGCGCCGAGCGCCCAGAAAAGTGTGCTGGACCCAACTGGGGTGCGCCGAGAAAAGTGTAGTGGACCCAACTGGAAATGCGTCAAGCGCCGGAAAAAAAGTGTGTTGGATACAACATGGAGTGCGCTGAGCGCCGGCGAAAGCATACGGGACCCAACTGGGAGTGCGCCGAACGCCGGGAAAAGTGTGTGAGACCCAACCGGGAGTGCGCCGAGCGCCTATAAATGTGTGTGGGACACAACTGGGAGTGCGCCGAGAAAAGTGTGTGTGACCCAAATTGGAGTGCGCCGAGCGCCAAGAAAACTGTGTTGGACCCAACTGGAAATGCACGTCAAGCGCCGGAAAAAAGTGTGTTGGATACAACATGAGTGCGCTGAGCGTCTGCAGCATACGGGACCCAACTGGAGGTGCGCCGAGCACCGAGAAAAGTGTGTGGGACCCAACTGGGAGTGCGTCGAGCGCCGAGAAAAGTGTGTGGTACCCAACTGGGAGTGCGCCGAGCGCCATTAAAAGTGTGTGGGACCCAGCTGGAAGTGCGCCGAGCGCCGAGAAAAGTGTAGTGGGACCCAACTGGAAATGCGTCGAGCGCCGGAAAAAAGTGTGTTGGATACAACATAGAGTGCGCTGAGCGCCGGCGAAAGCATACCAGGACCCAACTGGGAGTGCGCCGAACGCCCGGGAAAAGTGTGTGGAACCCAACCGGGAGTGCGCCGAGCGCCTATAAATGTGTGTGGGACAGCTGCAACTGGGAGTGCGCCGAAGAGAGTGTGTGGGACCCAGATGGGAGTGCGCCGAGCGCATAGAAAAGTGTGTTGGACCCAACTGGAAATGCGTCAAGCGCCGGAAAAAGTGTGTTGGATACAGCATGGGAGTGCGCTGAGCGTCTGCGAAAGCATACGGGACCCAACTGGAAGTGCGCCGAGCACCTGAGAAAAGTGTGTGGGACCCAACTGGGAGTGCGTCGAGCGCCGAGAAGAAAAGTGTGTGGTACCCAACTGGGAGTGCGCCGAGCGCCCGGTAAAAGTGTGTGGGACCCAACTGGCAGAGTGCGCCGAGCACCTGAGAAAAGTGTGTGGGACTCAGAGTGGGAGTATGCCGAGCGCCGAGAAGAAAAGTGTGTTAGAACCCAACTGAGAGTGCGCCGAGCGCCTCGAAAAGTGTGTGGGATGCAACATGGGAGTGCATGAGCGCCGGCGAAAGTGTGTGGGACCCAACTGGGAGTGCGCCGAGCGCCGAGAGAAGGTGTGTGGGACTCCAGGTGGAAGTACGCCGAGCGCCGAAAATGTGTGTGGGACCCAACACAAGTGCGCCGAGCACCGAGGAAAAGTGTTTGGGACCCAACGGAGTGCGCCGACCGCCGAGAAAGTGTGTGGGACCCAACTGGGAGAAGTGCGCCGAGCGCCGAGAAAGTGTGTGGGACCCAGCAGGAGTGCGCCGAGCGCCGAGAAAAGTGTGTGGGACCCAGCTGGGAGTGCGCCGAGCGCCGAAGAAGTGTGTTGAACCCAGCTAGGAGTGCGCCGAGCCTCGAGAAAAGTGTGTTGGATACAACATGAGTGCGCTGGGCGCCGGCGAAAGTGTGCGGGACCCAGCTGGGAGTGCGCCGAGGCGCCGAGAAAGGTGTGTGGGACCCAACCGGGAGTGCGCCGAGCGCCGGCGAAAGTGTGTGGGACCCAGCAGGGAGTGCGTCGAGCACCGAGAAAAGTGTGTGGGACTCAGAAGTGAGTGCGCCGAGCGCCGAGAAATCAATGTGTGGGACCCCCAGCTGGGAGTGCCCCGAGCACCGAGAAAGTATGTGGGACCCAGCAGGGAGTGCGCCGACCGCCGAGAAAGTGTGTGGGACCCAACTGGGAGTGCGCCGAGCGCCGAGAAAGTGTGTGGGACCCAACCAGGGAGTGCGCCGAGCGCCGAGAAATGTGTGTGGAACGGCCTGGGAGAGCGCCGAGCGCCGAGTATTGAACCCAACTGAGTGCGCCGAGCCTCTAGGAAATGTTGGATACAAGATGGGTGCGCTGGGGCATGGCGAAAGTGTATGGGACCCAACTGGGAGTGCGCCGAGCGTCGAGAAAGTGTGTAGAACCGTGTGAGTGCGCCGAGCGCCGGAGAAGCGTGTGTTGGTTTAACTAAAAGTGCGCCTAGCGCCGAAGAAAAGTGTGTTGGACCCAACCATCGCACATAATAATAAACAGCTGAAGAGTTGACCGGTGACCGTTGTCCATTGACCAGAAGAATGTACGGGACAGTTAGAAGTGTGCAAAGAGCCGGGGAGGTGTGCAAGACCAGCTGGGGAGTGCGCCGAGCGCCCAAGAAGGTATGCTGGACTCAACTGGGAGTGCGCCGAGCGCGCCCAGGAAAGGGTAGTGGACCCAGCTTTGGAAACGCGTCAAGCGCCGGAAAAATTAATGTTGGATACAGCATGGGTGCGCTGAGCGCCGGCAGCATACGGGACCCAACTGGGAGTGCGCCGAGCGCTTGAGAAAAGTGTGTGGGATCCACCTGGGAATTGCGCCGAGTGCCGGGAAAGTGTGGAACCCGACTGGGAGTGCGCCGAGCGCCGAGGAAAGTGTGCGAGACCCAACCGGGAGTGCGCCGAGCGCCTATAAATGTGTGTGGGACCCAACTGGGGTGCGCCGAGCGCCGAGAAAAGTGTGTGACCCAAATGGGAGTGCGCCGAGCGCCAAGAGAAAGTGTGTTGGACCCAACTGGAGATGCGTCAAGCGCCGGAAAAGAAAGTGTGTTGGATATAACATAGATTGCCCTGAGCGTCTGCGAAAGCATACGGGACCCAGCTGGAAGTGCGCCGAGCCCCGGGAAAGGTGTGTGGGACCCAACTGCGAGTGCGCCGAGCACTGAGGAAAGGGTGTGTGGGACTCAAGTGGTAGTGCGCCGAGCGCCGAGAAAAGTGTGTTGAACCCAACTAGGAGTGCGCCGAGCCTCCCGAGAAAAGTGTGTTGGATACAGCATGGAGTGCGCTGGGCGCCGGCGAAAGTGTACGGGACCCAACTGGGAGTACGCCGAGCGCCTGAGAAAAGTGTGTGGGACCCAACCGGGGAGAGCGCCGAGCACCGAGAAAGTGTGTGGGACCCAGCAGGGAGTGCGCCGACCGCCGAGAAGAAAAAATGTGGGACCCAAACTGGGAGTGCGCCGAGCGCCGAGAAAAGTGTGTGGGACCCAGCAGGGAAGTGCGTCGAGCACCGAGAGAAAGTGTGTGGGACTCAAGTGAGAGTGCGCCGAGCTTAAAGAAATGTGTATGGGACCCAACTGGAGTGCCCCGAGCACCGGAGAAATGTGTGTGGGACCCAACTTGAAGGAAGTGCGCCGACCGCCGAGAAGGGTGTGTGGGACCCAGCAGGGAGTGCGCCAGGCGCCGGAGAAAGTGTGTTGGACCCAACCATCATACATAATAATAAACGGCTAGAGTTGACCGGTGACCGTTGTCCATTGACTGAAGAATGTGCGGGACCCAGTTAGAGAAGTGTGCCGAGAGCCGGGAAAGTGTGTACAGGGACCCGCTGGGAGTGCGCCGAGCGCCGAGAAAAGTGTGCTGGACCCAGCACAGGGAGTGCGCCGAGCGCCGAGAAAGTGTAGTGGGACCCAACTGGAGAGTTCGTCGAGCGCCGGAAAAAAGTGTGTGGTTACAACATGGGAGTGCGCTGAGCGCCGAGCAGCATACGGGACCCAACTGGGAGTGCGCCGAGCGCCAGCGAGAAGAGTGTGTGGAGGTCACCTGCAAGTACGCCGAGTGCCGCGGGAAAAGTGTGTGGAGACCCGACTGGGGAGTGCGCCGAGCGCCGAGGAAAAAGTGTGCGAGACGGCCGGGAGTGCGCCGAGCGCCTGCTATAAATGTTTGTAGGACCCAGCACAGGAGTGCATGAGCGCCGAGAAAAGTGTGTGTGACCCAAATGGGGGTGCGCCGAGCGTAAAGAAAAGTGTGTTGGACCCAACTGGAAATGCGTGAAGCGCCGGAAAGGCTGTGTTGGATATAACATGCAGTGCGCTGAGCGTCTGCGAAAGCATACGGGACCCAACTGGAAGTGCGCCGAGCGCCGAGAGAAAAGCGTGTGGTACCCAGCTGGGAGTGCGCCGGAGCGCCAGAGGAGAAAGAGTGTGTGGGACCCAACCGGCAGAGTGCATGAGCACCGAGAAAGTGTGTGGGACTCAGAAGTGGGAGTGCGCCGAGCGCCGAGGAAGGAAATGTGTGTGGGACCCAGCTGGGAGTGCGACGAGCACCGAGAAAGTGTGTGTGGGACCCAGCATGCGGAGTGCGTCGACCGCCGAGAAAAGTGTGTGGGACCCAACCGTCGGTGCGCCTAGCGCCGAGGAAATGTGTTTGGACCCAGCTGGAAGTGCGCCGAGCGCCGAGAAAAGAGAGTTGGACCCAACTGGGAGTGCGCCGAGGAGCTGAAAAGTGTGTTGGACCCAACTAAAGTGCGCCGAGTGCCGAGAAAAGTGTGTTGGACCCAACTCAAAAGTGCGCCGAGCGTCGAGAAAAGTGTGTTGGACCCAACTAAAAAGTGCATGAGCGCCGAGAAAAGTATGTTTGAACCCAGCTAAAAGTGCGCTTCGAGCGCCGAGAAAGAAGTGTTGGACCGAAGTGGGGAGTGCGCCAGAGGTGCCGAGAAGAAGTGATTTGGACCCAGCTGGGAGTGCGCCGAGCGCTGAAAGAAGTGTGTGGGACCCAACTAAAGAGTGCGCCGAGCATGAGAAAAGTGTGTTGGACCCAACTAAAAGTGCGCCGAGCGCCGAGAAAAGTGTGTTGGACCCAACCATCATACACCAATAATAAACGGCTAGAGTTGACCGGTGACCGTTGTCCATTGACCGGAAGAGAATGTGCGGGGCCCGTTAACTGGAAGTGTGCCGAGAGCCGGGGGAGTGTGTGGGACCCGACTGGGAGTGCGCAGAGCGCCGAGAAAGGTGTGCTGGACCTTTAGGAGTGCGCCGAGCGCCGAGAAAAGTGTAGTGGGACCCAACTGGAAATGCGTCAAGCGCCGGAAAAAAGTGTGTTGGATACAGCATGGGAGTGCGCTGAGCGCCGGCGAACATGGGACAGCACAGGGAGTGCGCCGAGCACCGGAGAAAGGTGTGTGGGACTCAGAGTGGGGGTACGCCGAGCGCCGAGAAATGTGTGTGGGACCCAGCTGGGAGTGCCGAAGGCACCTGAGAAAAGTGTTTGGGACCCAACTGGGAGTGCGCCGACCGCCGAGAAATGTGTGTGGGACCTTTGGGAGTGCGCCGAGCGCCGAGAAGGTGTGTGGGACTGACCAAATGGGAGAGCGCCGAGCGCCGAGAAATGTGTGTGGGACCCAGCTGGGAGTGCGCCGAGCGCCGGGAAAAGTGTGCGAACCCAACTGGGGTGCGCCGAGCCTCCCGAAGAAAGTGTGTTGGATACAACATGGAGTGCGCTGAGCGCCGGCGAAAGTGTGCAGGACCCAACTGGGAGTGCGCCGAGCGCCGAGAAAGGTGTGTGGGACCCAACCGGGAGAGCGCCGAGCGCCGAGGAAAGTGTGTGGGACAGCAGAGAGAGTGCGTCGAGCACCGAGAAAAGTGTGTGGGACTCAGAGTGAGAGTGCGCCGAGCGCCGAGGAAATGTGTGTGGGACGGCACATGGGAGTGCCCCGAGCGCCGAGAAATGTGTGTGGGACCCAACTTGGGAGTGCGCCGACCGCCGAGAAAAGTGTGTAGGACCCAACTGGGAGTGCTTGAAGAGCGCCGAGAAAGGTGTGTGGGACCCAACCAGGAGTGCGCCGAGCGCCGAGAAATGTGTGTGGGACCCAACTGGGAGAGCGCCGAGCGCCGAGAAAAGTGTGTTGAACCCAACTAAGAGTGCGCCGAGCCTCTGGGAAGCGTGTTGGATACAAGATGGGAGTGCGCTGGGGCGCGGCGAAAAGTGTATGGGACCCAACTGGGGAGTGCGCGCCGAGCGTCGAGAAAAGTGTGGCGGGGAACCAACTGGTAGTGCGCCGAGCGCCGAGAAAGCGTGTGGGACCCAACTGGGAGTGCGCCGAGCGCCGAGAAAAGTGTGTGGGACCCAACTGGGAGTGCGCCGAGCGCCGAGAAAAGTGTGTGGGACCCAACTGGGAGTGCGCCGAGCGCCGAGAAAAGTGTGTGGGACCCAACTGGGAGTGCGCCGAGCGCCGAGAAAAGTGTGTGGGACCCAACTGGGAGTGCGCCGAGCGCAGGGAAAAGTGTGTGGGACCCAAATGGGAAAGCCGAGCGCCGAGAAATGTGTGTGGGACCCAACTGGTAGTGACCCGAGCGCCGGCGAAAGTGTAGGGGACCCAACTGGGAGTGCGCTGAGCGCTGAGGAAAGTGTGTGGGACCCAAATGTGAGTGCGCCGAGCGCCGAGAAAGTGTGTGGAACCCAACTGGGAGTGCGCCGAGCGCCAAGAAAAGTGTGTGGGACCCAACTGGGAGTGCGCCGAGCGCCGAGAAAAGTGTGTGGGACCCAACCGGGAGTGCGCCGAGCGCCGAGAAAGCGTGTGGGACCCAACTGGGAGTGCGCCGAGCGCCGGGGAAAGTGTGTGGGACCCAACTGGGAGTGCGCCGAGCGCCGAGAAAAGTGTGGGACCCAACTGGGAGTGCGCCGAGCGCCGAGAAAAGTGTGTGGGACCCAACTGGGAGTGCGCCGAGCGCCGGAAAAAGTGTGTGGGACCCAACTGGAGTGCGCCGAGCGCCGGCGAAAGTGTGTGGGACCCAACTGGGAGTGCGCCGAGCGCCGAGAAAAGTGTGTGGGACCCAAATGGGTGCGCCGAGCGCCGAGAAAGTGTGTGGGACCCAACTGGGAGTGCGCCGAGCGCCGAGAAAAGTGTGTGGGACCCAACCGGGAGTGCGCCGAGAAATGTGTGTGGGACCCAACTGGGAGTGCGCCGAGCGCCGAGAAAAGTGTGTGGGACCCAAGTGGGAGTGCGTAGAGCACCGGGAAAAGTGTGTGGGACCCAAATGGAAGTGCGCCGAGCGCCGGAAAAAAGTGTGTTGTATACAACACGGAGTGCGCCGAGCGCCAAGAAAAGTGTGTGGGACCCAACTGGGAGTGCGCCGAGCGCCGAGAAAAGTGTGTGGGACCCAACCGGGAGTGCGCCGAGCGCCGGGGAAAGTGTGTGGGACCCAAATGGGGGTGCGCCGAGCGCCGAGAAAAGTGTGTGGGACCCAACCGGCAGTGCGCCAAGCGCCGAGAAAAGTGTGTGGGACCCAACTGGGAGTGCGCCGAGCGCCGGCGAAAGTGTACGGGACCCAACTGGGAGTGCGCCGAGCGCCGGGAAAAGTGTGTGGGACCCAACTGGGAGTGCGCCGAGCGCCGAGAAAAGTGTGTGGGACCCAACTGGGAGTGCGCCGAGAAAAGTGTGTGGGACCCAACTGGGAGTGCGCCGAGCGCCGAGAAAAGTGTGTGGGACCCAAATGGGAGTGCGCCGAGAAAAGTGTGTGGGACCCAACTGGGAGTGCGCCGAGCGCCGAGAAATGTGTGTGGGACCCAACCGGGAGTGCGCCGAGCGCCAAGAAAAGTGTGTGGGACCCAACTGGGAGTGCGCCGAGCGCCGGGAAAAGTGTGTTTGACCCAACTGGGAGTGCGCCGAGCCCCGAGAAAAGTGTGTGGGACCCAAATGTGAGTGCGCCGAGCGCCGAGAAAGCGTGTGGGACCCAACTGGGAGTGCGTAGAGCGCCGGGAAAGCGTGTGGGACCCAACTGGGAGTGCGTAGAGCGCCAGGAAAAGTGTGTGGGACCCAACTGGGAGTGCGCCGAGCGCCGAGAAAAGTGTGTGGGACCCAACCGGAGTGCGCCGAGAAATGTGTGTGGGACCCAACTGGGAGTGCGCCGAGCGCCGGCGAAAGTGTACGGGACCCAACTGGGAGTGCGCCGAGCGCCAAGAAAAGGGTGTGGGACCCAACTGGCAGTGCGCCGAGCGCCGAGAAATGTGTGTGGGACCCAACTGGGAGTGCGCCGAGCGCCGAGAAATGTGTGTGGGACCCAACTGGAAGTGCGCCGAGCGCCGACAAAAGTGTGTGGGACCCAAATGGGAGTGCGCCGAGCGCCGAGAAAAGTGTGTGGGACCCAACTGGGAGTGCGCCGAGCGCCGAGAAATGTGTGTGGGACCCAAATGGGAGTGCGCCGAGCGCCGAGAAAAGTGTGTGGGACCCAAATGGAAGTGCGCCGAGCGCCGGAAAAAAGTGTGTTGTATACAACACGGAGTGCGCTGAGCGCCGGCGAAAGTGTACGGGACCCAACCGGGAGTGCGCCGAGCGCCAAGAAAAGTGTGTGGGACCCAACTGGGAGTGCGCTGAGCGCCGGCGAAAGTGTACGGGACCCAACTGGGAGTGCGCCGAGCGCCGAGAAAGCGTGTGGGACCCAACTGGGAGTGCGCCGAGCGCCGAGAAATGTGTGTTAGACCAACTGGGGAGTGCGCGAGCGCCTAGAAAAGTGTGTGGGATCCAACTTGGAGTGCGCCGAGCGCCGGGAAAAGTGTGTGGGACCCAACTGGGAGTGCGCCGAGCGGCGAGAAAAGTGTGTTGGACCCAAATGTGAGTGCGCCGTGCGCCGGGAAAAGTGTGTGGGACCCAAACGGGAGTGCGCCGAGCGCCGAGCGCCGAGAAATGTGTGTGGTACCCCGCTGGGAGTGCGCAGAGCGCCGAGAAGTGTGTGTGGTACCCCGCTGGGAGCGCGCCGAGCGATGGGAAAAGTGTGTGGGACCCAACTGGGAGTGCGCCGAGCGCCGAGAAATGTGTGTTGGACCCAAATGTGAGTGCGCCGAGCGCCGGGAAAAGTGTGTGGGACCCAACTGGGAGTGCGCCGAGCGCCGAGAAATGTGTGTGGTACCCCGCTGGGAGGGCGCAGAGCGCCGAGAAAAGTGTGTGGGACCCAACTGGGAGTGCGCCGAGCGCCGAGAAGAATGTGTGGGACCCAACTGGGAGTGCGCCGAGCGCCGAGAAAAGTGTGTGGGACCCAACCGGGAGTGCGCCGAGCGCCGAGAAAAGTGTGTGGGACCCAACTGGTGGTGCGCCGAGCGCCGAGAAAAGTGTGTGGGACCCAACCGAAATGCGCCGAGCGCCGAGAAAGTGTGTGGGACCCAACTGGGAGTGCGCCGAGCGCCGAGAAAGTGTGTGGGACCCAACTGGGAGTGCGCCGAGCGCCGAGAAAAGTGTGTGGGACCCAACTGGGAGTGCGCCGAGCGCCGAGAAAGTGTGTGGGACCTAACTGGGAGTGCGCCGAGCGCCGAGAAAAGTGTGTGGGAACCAACCAGGAGTGCGCCGAGCTCGAGAAAAGTGTGTTGGATACAACATGGAGTGCGCTGGGCGCCGGCGAAAGTGTACGGGACCCAACTGGGAGTGCGCCGATGTCGAGAAAGGTGTGTGGGACCCAACCGGAGAGCGCCGAGCACCGAGAAATGCGTGGGACCCAACTGGGAGTGCGCCGACCGCCGAGAAAAGCGTGTGGGACCCAACTGGGAGTGCGCCGAGCGCCGAGAAAAGTGTGTGGGACCCAGCAGGGGAGTGCGTCGAGCACCGAGAAAAAGTGTGTGTGGACTCAAGTGAGAGTGCCGAGCGTTTGAGAAAAGTGTGTGGGACCCAACTGGGAGTGCCCCGAGCACCGAGAAAGTGTGTGGGATCCAATCCTGGGAGTGCGCCGACTGCCGAGAAAAGTGTGTGGGACCCATCTGGGAGTGCGCCGAGCGCCGAGAAAAGTGTGTTGGACCCAACCATCATATAATAATAAACGGCTAAGAGCTGACCGGTGACCGTCCATTGACCAGAGAATGTGGGACCCAGTTAGGCGTGTGCCAAGAGCCGGGAAAAGGGTGTACAGGGACTCAACTGGGAGTGCGCCGAGCGCCCAGAAAAGTGTGCTGATCCAACTGGGAGTGCGCCGAGCGCCGAGAAAAGTGCGTAGGACCCAACTGGAAATTCGTCAAGCGCCGGAAAAAAAGTGTGTGGTTACAACATGGAAGTGCGCTGAGCGCCGGCGAAAGCATACGGACCCAACCGGGAGTGCGCCGAGCGCCGAGAAAAGTGTGTGGGATCACCTGGGAGTGCGCCGAGTGCCGGGAAAAGTGTGTGGAACCCGATCGGGAGTGCGCCGAGCGCCGGGAAAAAGTGTGCGAGACCCAACTGGGAGTGCGCCGAGCGCCTATAAATGCGTGTGGGACTCAACTGGGAGCGCGCCGAGCGCCGAGAAAAGTGTGTGTGACCCAAATGGGAGTGCGCCGATGCAAGAAAAGCGTGTTGGACCCAACTGGAAATGCGTCAAGCGCCGGAAAGAAAGCGGATATAACATGAGTGCTCCTGGAGCGTCTGCGAAAGCATACGGGACCCAACTGGAAGTGCGCCGAGCGCCGAGAAAAGCGTGTGGTACCCGTAACTGGGAGTGCGCCGAGCGCCGAGAAAGTGCGTGGGACCTAGCAGGGAGTGCGCCGAGCACCGAGAAAAGTGTGTGGGACTCAACTGGGAGTGGCGCCGAGCGCCGAGAAAAGTGTGTGGGACCCAACTGGGAGTGCGTGATCGAGCACCGAGAAAAGTGTGTGGGACCTAACCTTGAGTGCGCCGACCGCCGAGAAAAGTGTGTGGGACCCAATCAGGAGTGCGCCTAGTGCCGAGAAAGTGTGTTGGACCCAACTGGGAGTGCGCCAAGCTGCCGAGAAAAGAGAGTTGACCCAACTGGGAGTGCGCCGAGGGCTGAGAAAAGTGTGTTGGACCCAACTAAAAGTGCGCCGAGTGTCGAGGCGTGTGTTGGACCCAACTCAAAGTGCGCCGAGCGTCGAGAAAGTGTGTTGGACCCAAACTAAAGTGCGCCGAGCGCCGAGAAAAGTGTGTTGGACCCAACTAAAGTGCGCTGAGCGCCGAGAAAAGGGTGTTGGACCCAAGTGGGGAGTGCGCCGATGCCGAGAGAAGTGATTTGGACCCAGTTGGGAGTGCGCCGAGCGCTGAGCAGTGCGTGTTGACCCAATCCGTGCGCGCGCCGAGCGCCGAGAAAAGTGTGTTGGACCGACCAAAAGTACGCCGAGCGCCGAGAAAAGTGTGTTGACCCAACCATCACAGACATAATAATAAACGGCTAAGAGAGTTGACCGGCAGACCGTTGTCCATTGACCAGAGAAATGTGCGGGCCCAGTTAGAAGTGTGCCAAGAGCCGGGGAGGGTGTACAGGACCCAAATGGGAGTGCGCCGAGCGCCAAGAAAAGTGTGCTGGACCCAACTGGGAGTGCGCCGAGCACCGAGAAAAGTATAGTGGACCCAACTGGAAATGCGTCAAACGCCGGAAAAAGTGTGTTAGATACAAAATGGAGTGCTCCTGAGCGTCTGCGAAAGCATACGGGTCCAACTGGAAGTGCGCCGAGCACCGAGAAAAGTGTGTGGACCCAACTGGGAGTGCGCCGAGCGCCGAGAAAAGTGTGTGGTACCCAGCTGGGAGTGCGCGCCGAGCGCCGGTAAAAGCGTGTGGGACCCAGCAGGAGTGCGCCGAGCAATCGAGAAAAGTGTGTGGGACCCTGCTGGGAGTACGCCGAGTGCCGGAGAAAGTGCGTTGAACCCAACTAGAGTGCGCCGAGCTCCTCGAGAAAAGTGTGTTGATACAACATGGAGTGCGCTGGGCGCCGGCGAAAAGTGTACGGGACCCAATCTGGGAGTGCGCCGAGCGCCGAGAAAAGCGTGTGGGACTCAAGTGGGAGGCCGCCGAGCGCCGAGAAATGTGTGTGGGACCCAACTGGGAGTGCGCCGAGCACCGAGAAAAGTGTTTGGGACCCAACTTGAGTGCGCCGGACCGCCGAGAAAAGTGTGTGGGACCCAACCGGGAGTGCGCCGAGCGCCGAGAAAGGTGTGTGGGACCCAACCGGAGAGCGCCGATGCCGGAGAAAGTGTGTGGGACCCATCTGGGAGTGCGCCGAGCGCCGAGAAAAGTGTGTTGAACCCTAACTAGGGAGTGCAAGTGCCGAGCCTCGGAGAAAAGTGTGTTGGATACAACATGGAGTGCTCCTGAGCGCGTCTGCGAAAGCATACGGACCCAACTGGAAGTGCGCCGAGCAATCGAGAAAAGTATGTGGTACCCAACTGAGGGTGCGCCGTGCGCCGGGGAACGTTTGTGGGACCCAGCAGGGAGTGCGCCGAGCACCGAGAAAAGTGTGTGGGACCCAACTGCGGTAGTGCGCCGAGCGCCGAGAAAAGTGTGTTGAACCCAACTAGGAGTGCGCTGAGCCTCGAGAAAAGTGTGTTGGACAATAACATGGAGTGCGCTGGGCGCCGGCGAAAGTGTACGGGACCCAACTGGGAGTGCGCCGAGCGCCGAGAAAGTGTGTGGGACCCAACTGCGGAGTACGCCGAGCGCCGAGAAATGTGTGCGGGACCCAACTAGAGTGCGCCGAGCCTCGAGAAAAGCGTGTGTTGATACAACCATGAGTGCGCTGGGCGCCGGCGAAAGTGTACGGGACCCAATCCGGGAGTGCGCCGAGCGCCGAGAAAGGTGTGTGGGACTCAACTGGGAGTGCGCCGAGCGCCGGGAAAAAGTGTGTGGGACCCAACTGTGAGGGCGCCGTCATCTCGAGAAAAGTGTGTGGGACTCAACTGGAGAGTGCGCCGAGCGTCGAGAAATGTGTGACCAATCAGATCTGAGCACGAGAAATGTGTGGACCCAACTTGGAGTGCGCCGACCGCCGAGAAAAGTGCAGGACCCAACTGGGAGTGTGCCGAGCGCCGAGAAAGGTGTGTGGGACCCAACCGAGAGTGCGCCGAGCGCCGAAATGTGTGTGGGACCTTAACTGGGAGAGCGCCGAGCGCCGAGAAAAGTGTGTTGAACCAACTAGGAGTGCGCCGAGCCTCTAGGAAAGCGTGTTGGATACAAGATGGAGTGCGCTGAGCGCCGGCGAAAGTGTATGGGACCCAACTGGGAGCGGCGCCGAGCGTCGAGAAAAGTGTGTGGGAACCAACTGTGAGTGGCGCCGAGCGCCGAGAAAAGTGTGTTGGACCCAACTAAAAGTGCGCCTAGCGCCGAGAAAAGTGTGTTGGACCCAACCATCATAGCAATAATAAACGGCTAAGAGTTGGTCCGTGACCTGTCCATTGACCAGAGAACGTGCGTGGAATCGAAGTTAGAAGTGTGCCAAGAGCCGGCGAAAGGGTGTACAGGAACCAACTGGGAGTGCGCCGAGCACCGAGAAAAGTATGTGGTACCTAACCTGAGTGCGCCGAGCGCCGGGAAAGGTGTGTGGGACCCAACCGGGAGTGCGCCGAGCACCGAGAAAAAGTGTGGGACTCGGGCGGTAGTGGACCCAACTGGGAGTGCGCTGAGCGCCGAGAAAAGTGTGTTGAACCCAACTAGGAGTGCGCCGAGCTCGAGAAAAGTGTGTGGGACCCAACTGGGAGTGCGCCGAGCGCCGAGAAAGGTGTGTGGGACCCAACCGGGAGAGCGGCCGAGAAAAGTGTGTGGGACCCAACTGGGAGTGCGTTGAGCGCCGAGAAAAGTGCGTGTTGAACCCAACTAGAGTGCGCCGAGTCTGAGAAAAAGTGTGTTGGATACAACATGGAGTGCGCTGGGCGCCGGCGAAAGTGTACGGGACCCAACTGGAAGTGCGCCGAGCGCCGAGTAAAAAGTGTGTGGTACCCAACTGGGAGTGCGCCGAGCGCCGGGAAAAGTGTGTGGGACCCAACTGGGAGTGCGCGCCGAGGGTCGAGAATAGTGTGGTGGACCCAACCGGGAGTGCGCCGAGCGCCGGGAAATGTGTGTTCAACCCAACTGGGAGTGCGTCGAGCGCTGAGAAAAGTGTGTGGTACCCAACCGGTAGTGCGCCGAGCGCCGTGAAAAGTGTGTGGGGCCCGAATGGGAGTGCGCCCGAAGGCCGAGAAAAGGGGGTGGGACCCAAACGGGTGGGCGCCGAGCGCCGGGAAATGTGTGTTCAACCTAACTGGGAGTGCGGTCGAGCGCCGAGAAAAGTGTGTGGTACCCAATCGGGAGTGCGCCGAGCGCCGGGAAAAGTGTGTGGGACCCAACTGGGAGTGCGCCGATGCCGAGAAAAGTGTGTGGGACCCAACTGGGAGTGCGCCGAGCGCCGGGAAAAGTGTGTGGGTCCGAATCTGGGGTGCGCCGAGCGCCGGGAAAGTGTGTGGGAACCAACCGGGAGTGCGCCGAGCACCGAGAAAAGTGCGCTGGACCCAACTTGGATTGTGCTGAGCGCCGTGGAATGCTGAGGCGGACCCAGCTGCGTCATGGTGCGCCGAGCGCCAAGAAAGTGTGTGGGAACCAACTTGGGTGCGCCGGAGTGCCGGGTAAAGCGGACCCAGCAGTGGAGTGCGCTGGGCGCCGGAGAAAGTGTGTGGGACCCAACTGGGAGCGCTCTTGGCGCCGAGAAAAGTGTGTGGGAACCAAACGGAGTGCGCCGAGCGCCGGGGAGAGTGGATGTGACTCAAGTGGGAGTGCATTAAGCGTTGGGGAAAGTGCGTGAGACCCAATCCTTAAAGTGCGCCAAGCGCCGAGGAAAGTGTACGGACCCAACTTGGAGTGCGCTGAGCGCAGGGGGGGTAAGTGTGTGGTATTAGGGACCCAAACAAAGAGTGCCCCGAACCCCGGGAAAAGTGTGTTGGACCTTAACTGTAAGCGCCGCCTACGCAGAGGAAAGTGTGTAGGAACCTGATTGGGCTTCGCGGAACGATAATAATTTAAGTTCTCAATTGGCAATGACTCGACTACTTTGTGCCTCAAAAATACAGACTCCACAAGTGTCGCCGCGAAGCGGCGTGGAGTGTGCACCTGTACCAGAGATAAACATGCTATCACATACAACAACGCAATATCATGATTAGAGAATATCTCCAACCACTTAATCCCGAGATCACTCGTCAATTTTTTGGGCCTCAGTTTTTTTGCCGGACCACCAATAAAAAATAAAATCCGCCGCGTATTTTGTCGCGAGCGACGCTTTGACAGACCCCCGACTATGCGAGCAGGGGTTGTCAGTGACCACTAGTAGTTGAGCCCTGGACGAAAAAAGACCGAATATCGAATAGATTCGGAATGACCCCTTTTTAACGTCTGATTTTTGAATAGATTCAGAATACCTCTTTTTTGATGTTCGATTTTTGAATATATTCGAACGGCCTATTTTTGAGGTCCGATTTTTGAATAGATTTGAATGACCTCTTTTTTTCGAGGTCCGAATTTTGAATAGATTCGAATATATTGGAATAATTTTCGAATAATCAATGTCGGAGTATGGTTTACTCCGCGTTTTTGCGTCCTGCAAACGGCAAATTGTAGATAGTTTTGGAGAGGGTGTGAAAATACTTCACGCGGAAAGTCTCTTATTCGGGCACTTGGATTCACGTAGGCGAACATTCGTTAGGAGTTCCTCTGCAGAAATAGAAGACTACAGCTGGACACACTTGCGGGAAGAAATTATTCATTTTTGATTTATGACAACGGTTTAGTGGGACTTGAACTGTCTGAATTTCTTCACCTTGAGACGTTCCTAAATACTGTAGAGGACAGGGAGGTTCAGTCCCAGCCTGTCCTCGGCCTCGCACCTCCGGACAATAAGGCGTAATTTTTTCATTAATCCAAGGGGGAGTTGGAGCATTTGTAGCTTCAGCGAAGGCTACTGGTGCCTAGGTCCTTCTGGCTATTTTTAGAAGCCAGGGATGTTAAAGGCATTAGTATCACTTCACTCGTTGCTGCAGCGGCAGGTTTCACCAACTGTCAGACCAGCACCAGCACTATGGCAGGTCGGTCGTACGTGAGAATATCGTCTGTAATACCGTCGCTGCGACGGGTCGCTGAGGGGTGTTAGACCGAGATCATACTTTCCGCGAAAGCGATACGCAGTTGCGTATCAGGCATATCGATTTTCGGTCGATATTGATGGTAAACATTGCGTCGCTATCGCTGTTTTGCCGGAAGCATGATCCCGGCCTTATAGTTTTGAGTGGCGTAGCCATGGTATACTCCGTGGAGGCGCGGCGACAGCCCCAGCGACGTGATGGCGCCGATTATTTCCCTAAAAATCTATTTTTATTTTCCCTCAGACGACTTTCTTTTTTCTAACATTTCTAAGGGGAGGTAGCGTTAATAAATTATCGAATTATGCCAGTAGTCACTTTATCAGCATTTTATACACCGCTTCTGTACCATTTACTTTAGCATGCACTCTGGTGGTCGTACAGTTCTCAAGTTGCATAATTTTTTCTCACTTGGACACATTCTCCGTCTTGCTTGAATCTTTTTGACATTCATGAAATGAAGAATTATATCGAAGTACCATGTAAAATGGGAACCTTTCTCTCTAAATTTGGAGTGAATATTCATTGCAGTTGTATGTACTTCATACACTTAAATTGCAGTATTTTTAAGAAAAAAGTGTCCCGCATGCAATTTCACTTCAGGAAAACATTGTAGAGGAACAAAATCGGTATCCATTCATTGGTCTGCAAATGCGACTATGCAGAAATGCAGGTACCAAAAGCGCGTTGAGAATTCATGCAGTAGCGACAACTCTGTCGCTGTGTCCGTCGCTGAGAGTATACCAACGCCCTAAGTGAAACTTTTGGTAAGGAACAGTCCGCTCGCCGCTGAAATATCAGACGCCGAAATGTTTCGAAATCGTGCCGCCACGCTACGATGAAGACGCCAATTTTTGAATTGCGGCGCGATTTCAGAAATCCTTCGAGGTGGTCATACCTACAGTGGGAACACACGGTCAATCTACCGTACAACATGAATAGCGGCAGCACGGCAAATATATTCGAAACTCTTCCAAATTATAACTTCATTCGAATGAATATTCGAATAGTAAGGAAACTTCGACTCAATTGAATAGATTCGAATACCCCTTTTTTAGAAGTCGACATATTGAACAGATTAAGAAAACCCCTTTTTTGATGTCCGATATCAGAATAGTATTCGAATAGTGCGATTTTTAGAAATTTTACAATGAATAGGTATTCCGAATAGCAACTATTCCGAATATATCTATTCGAATGGCACAACTATATAAACCACCGAATAGCGAAACACCAGTGACGAGCGGGGCTAGCCATGTCTCCGGACAGCGCTATAAAAGCGAGAGGCTAAACTGATGAATATACCCAATAAGATTGTTCACGTTTTTGGAAAGAGAAGACGAATATTCGTGGAAGAGACACACAAAGATCCCCCTGTACTGTGGTCCGAGGAGGACTTACAGAAGTTTAAATTGTTATGCGAAACATCAGCCCGTTTAGAGGCGATAACATTTTTTGACTAGGAGTCAGAGCGTATGCATCTCTCCTCGCGCATCCTGTCCGTCCCGCGAAGGCCATCCTAAAGATTGGTCAACGTCAGTCTGATGAGACCAATCGCAGGAGTGGCTTTGCGGACGGACAATTGCTCTTTTAAAGGGAGAAGATGTGCACACGGCCCCCAGGAAAGTCACTTCGGGACCCCAAAACTAGGGCTCCGGAGAGGATTGATGCATTACTTAAGCAACAGGAGAATTCCCGTACCGATTGATGAGTGTTCAAATTCAGCATCAATAGCACCAGAGGTATTCATAGCAGCAGGTGCGTTCACAATAACTTGGGAGCATTCATGCGAACACGTGTAGAATCCACATTTGCAGGCGGACCACGACGGGCTCACTCCGTTCAGCACTTTCTGCCGCCATGGGTCCTCCTGCGAGAGGAGGCCCTGGAAGGAAGAGGCCTTGTCAAGCAGGGGAAATGCTCCCAAGCGAGGCTCGCCTTATATATGCCCTCATTGCAATGCATGTAGACGCCGGGACAACGATCACGACGAGAGCTCATTACCAGCATACGATGGACCGATACATGCCAGCAATTAATTGGAGGTAGCAAAATATCACACACACAACGATAATCACAGCTCTATCACGTGGACATTTTATTGCGATTTTCCGGGACTCCTATGATTACAACATATCGCCTGAGGTTTCTACCTCTCTGTTGTCATCTTGACTCAAACAGGACCCATAGAAGGGGATAGGCTCCAACTACTAACAGGAAATATGGTCTTACCACTAGCAGGAACAGCTTTATCACTACCATGGGTCTGGACACCGGCGTGACTACTACGATTTTCTCTCAAAGTGGTATTTGAACTCGCATTCCAGCTGGAATCAATCCGCATTAGTCCCAAATCCATATCACGTACCGACTCAGCCAGCTCAGCATTTCTTTTTGCATAAGAGAGTCAACCTGTCTTCTCCCCATCGAGGATATGCGCGATGATCGTCCCCACGTGTTTTGCCACCGAACCGTCATCAAGCAGCTCCTGTGCTGGCACTGCTCCAGGAAATCCTAAAGTAAGAGGCGGAGATCCAGCTGACCAGGCATCTCCGATTTCTGCAGCCCTGGAAGCTCAGAGGGCTAATAAACGGAGTCCTCTGGTCGCCATCAACGATAAACAATCCAATTTAAAAAGAAGACCTGATGCGGTGAAGCAGATAAAAACGATGATTTCACCACTCGGTCACAGGAGCAGCTCGCTCAATATAGAATGCCAGCTGCCAGGAACGTGAGACCACCAACGATGTTAATCGACGCCACAAAGATCCCTCTTCATTTCCAAACTGCACATCAAGCTCGCCCGGTCGTCGTTGAAATCGTGAATCACCAGAGAGCACAGAACCAACGCTCTAACCTCAAACTTGGGTAATTAACCTATTCCACGACCACGTTTAATTTTTGGGTGGCTGCACGGTCTGACCGCGTGCAATATTGCGTCATCAGTACATAACGTGTCCCACCGGTGGGACATGCTGGCTTGAATAGCGTCTCACGGGTAATTCCTTTTTTATTTATTGTGTCCATATTGTAAAGCTAGCAACGATGGTCAATAGTATCAGAATTTGAGCTTCCGAGACGTTTTCGTTATCGAGAAACAATTACTCAGAACCCAATCTGGCCGAATTGAGCTGCAACGCTTTTCAGAGAAAAGTAAACGAGCTCAAACGATAAGTTTGTACTAAGCAACCTAAAAGCTAGCAATAGAAGGAAAAAGAAATCACTAGGTGTTCCTGGAAGTTGCTTCACAGCCGTTTTTTTCTCCTCTACTTCAGCCCACCTGGAGTTTGTGGAAAGTTTCAAAGATGTTGCTGCATCTGACCTACTAGTTGACCATTAGAGGTTTTTATTTAGGTCTTGGGTAGGTCACCTGCATTGATCACATGTAGGTTCGAGAAGTGGCTTCTTGCTCGGAGAAATCGATTTTTGACAAGGGTGTCTCCACCGGTGGGACACGCATCCTGAAGTGGTAGTCGGTCGTGTCCTTCACCGGTGGGACACGTGGTCGTGAATGGAGTTTAAACAAGTTGCCATTTGTCTTCAAGAAATTTCCGTTCAAATTTTTATTTTTTTAGAAAATTTTTTCAAGAATTTTACGAACCCCGCTGCGCCAAGTCAGCAACCCCTGCTCCAACCCTGTTGAGGGCTTTCAATCTATCCTGATCGTTCTCTGCGAGGAACAAGGTTCAGTCGCATGTATTACTTGCTGCGAGAGCCTTTTGACGCAGTGGGGACAGACTTTGATTTTACCACTTCCTCCATCACTGTAGAGGCATATCTTCCTCTCCAAAGTCTTGTTGCGTAAGGAAGCTTTTCAGACAACTATTCTGTTGAGAGATAGCCGAAGCATGAATATATTTCTGCCCCATTTTAATCCACACGTCAGTACGAAAAGCGTGCCATGAGACTGCCCTGATCGTCCCAAATACTGAAAACGGTCGTCTTACTGTATGTTTTCAGCGCCCAAGACATCACCTCCATGGAAGAAAATTGGTCACGATTTCTTGAAATACTTTAATTAATCGGGCAGCGGAAATAGCAGTCTTTGCACCCAGCATCGAAGAATGTTGTAAACGTGGCTGAGATAAACAATGGATCGAGCCGTATGGCTTGTAAATATGATGTTTACGCATTTGGCGTGTCAAAATGACTGATAATCACGTTACATAGAGTTTGAGATTTCGCCCTGCCCTGTACATTTCACACCCCCGTATTTGCCATTTTCCTTTAACGCAGGGCTTCTGAGCCATCATCGCCGTCAGTGACGTGTGTGGTTCACTTGTTAAGCAATCTACCAACAGTACCGACGGTGAATATAACCCAGCAACCTTGCTTGCAGGAAAAGGCCAAACACAGGTGCGTGAAAAATACAGGTACGAGGCCAATAACTAATCATGTAGCGGCATTGTGAGTCGTTTTAACACTTCAAAATGCGTAGGCGTTGTAATCTTTGGGCCATGGCCCATTCTATTTCCGTAGTTATCTCAATCACGTTTACAGTGAGCGTGTATGCTGCCTTTAAGAGCAGCTGGAAGGTAGCTAGTCAGAATCACAGATACATGTGTGATTTTAAGAACCAGGTCTGGTCATTCCCTAGTTAGTCAAACAAGTGAGATTTTTGCCTGTTGTTGCCTGATTTCTGGGTGTGCCTTTGGAGATAGTGGGTTTGTACTTTTTCTCCACCGTGGAGAGGCTGCCTGCAATAGCTGTGGAGGTCTGAGTCCGTCCAGCGCGTTTACAAGATGTGCCATGCCGCCGCAATATGTTTTGCACTGGTCCATCGTTGGTGTACTAAGTGACCCCTCGTGCCGGGGAGCTTTTTTGGGCGTTAAATCAAAAACATGCGGTATCGTAGCATGGAATTCGTGATTTTGTGAAGCTAGAAGTGGAATGAGCTATTCTCGCCTATTTTGTGAAGTTTATCGCGCCCAAAATCATATGAAGAGTCGCATACGTGATCGATTTCCTATTGTCGCAAATTTTTTCTCCACCGTCATTTTGGTTGGCTAAAATTGTCCCGTCGCTGCGAAGGAACCACGCTAACTATCTACTATACTTATGTCGAGAGTCGAGTCATTGAGTCTTCATCGACCTGAAATAGTCGATTAGAGTTGTCGACTACTCAATTCTTAAAATACTGAAAAAATCAGGTTAGTCGAAAACTCGAATATCTTTGAGAATTTTGAAAGACCGAGTAAGTCGATTTAACCCTAATAGTCGAATTTAACCTGATAGTCGACTGTTTCGAGCTTCAAAGAAAGTCACACATCTGTTTAATTACTTCATATAACATGGTCGTCGATGATCGTCGATCGTGCACTAAATATATATAACGGATCCAAACTGAGCCAACAGCAAGGTGTCAAACCATGCTGGAAATATTCCAAAGTGGGGAAGCCACCCAACTTCAGTAAAGTGTGGTGGAGTGTCAAATGTCCAAAAAGCAAAAAAATGCTTTTAAGAGTTTCAGCGTTTTCCAAACTGCCTCTTTAGCATTGGTTTTCTTTTCTAGAGGGCCGCAATCGATTAAAAGGTGCATTTCACTGAATAGTTTATCAAAAAACCACATTAGCTGGGTTTTTTCTACAATTTTCTTCAGATTTTTCACTTCACCAAGTGGGTGAAGGGAAAACATTGTGAGTGAAGAATCTCAGAAAAAAATTTCAAAAAATCCAGGTAATGTAGTTTTTCGCAACCTAGTCTGCAAAATCTCCACGTTCTGCCCTGACTGTCGCCGTCAAGAAGTGAAACCAAGACTGAAGTTCAGAAATGAACTGCTTTTAACACCACCTTTCCAACTGGCAAGTTTTTTATTTTCTCCCTCTACCAGGAGTTATTTCGCCTTTTTCAGCTTCATGACACTAACTAGGGCATGCCTTAAGCATTTTTGTGGATTATAATAAAACCATGTGTTGATAGTTGTGGAGTATCAGGCACAGCATTAATAATCCGTTTCCAAATCTAAAGGGCTCAGAAATTTATATGACAAGTTACAAAGCCCAAAAAGGTGCTTTCTGTGGTTTTAGTATTTTCCAAAAAGCGTATTTGTCTTCAGAGGCATCCGGAAACGGACCTCCTGCAAATGTGTTCAGCGCCCAAATCTACCCCAGAGCAAAGTTTGGGTGAAGGCACATTTCTTCCATACATTGTCCAGACTGACAGCTTTTTGGACAAAAGTGATTTTTAGGCAAGCGTTTATTTTGACAGTTGAACTGCAAGTATTAGTGGGATATGGTGGCCCTGCACTCATCTCTGCATAACCACTGGCGACTTCAATTTCCTGACGTTGCTGTTGAGGGCACCTATACTGCCAGTAGTTTCTGTTTCCAGGAGTTTTTGAATGTGTGCTGCACTCATTCTCTGTCGCAATATGTTAAATCGGAGACTTGGTGGGGTAATATCCTAGATTTAGTGCTCTGCTTTGAAACTGATTTCGTGTCGAATACAAGTGTCTTTGCCTCCCTGGGTTCGAGTGACCACTCCTTGGTTCAGTACAGGCTCAAGCTTCGTAGACACAAAATACCATGAAAAAGAGATGAAAAAGAAATTTTTAAGGCAGCTCGTTTTGACCTGATAAAGGAGTACCCATGATGAATGTTGACTGGTATAGTTCTTTTTTCAGTCAGAGGCTACGGTTAATGGAAAATACGAAATCTTAATTGCCATGATCCACCACTGCATTGAACTTTTTGTACCAATGCATATGGGTCCTAGCCCGATGTCACCGCAGGCTTCCCCCGTACCTCTATGTTTCAAGGAGTTGCGCATAGATGGCTGGTTTGCTGCAAAGGAATATAATACCACCCGCTAGCTGGGCAAAAGTTCTATATCATAAATGGTAAGTTCGAACGCAAGCTTAAAAAAGTACAACGATAGCATAGAGAAAAATCATCGAGTCGGAAGCCCATTGGGGCGCTTAAGACGTCTGATGGAAATATCCTCCAAGGGGGCCAGTAAGGGACAAGGCAGGACTTTTTGGCAAACTACATTCGAACATTCATTTTCAAGAGCTTTCTTCACTGGACCAAGCAGGGCTGGATTTCCCCTGAGCTTCGAGGTGATGCACGATTCCCTGTTGGTTCTATAAGGTTAATTATAACTGAACTATCGAAATGGCCGAATTCATCTTCAAGAACGCCGGATGATATCCCTCTGATGTTCGTGAAGAAAGTCGCTCGCGAAAGAAGGGACCGCTAGAGTTCATTCTTCAACTTGAGTTTTATGACAAGTGAGGTTCCGAATCGGTGGAAATTATCTTATGTCACACCTCTTCCTAAAAGGCGCCATTCACAGAGCCCTACAACTACAGACCAGTTAGTATAACGTCATTGTTGTTCGCTAGGTTGTTCGAAAAAATTCTAAAGAAGAGAATAGGAGCACATCTCGAAAATTGTTCGGTTATTTCCCCATCAGCATAGTTGGCTTTCAAAAAGGGTAGAGTCAATCCGTGACAGCCATGATTGAAGCCCTGGAACAACTGGACGTCTCTTTTAGACCAAGGTAGTAATGTCGATGTTGTTTTTTTCGATTTCTCCAATGCATTTGGCAAAGTCCACATCATAATCTAATACAAAAGCTAACAATGGCTTAGGCGTACACCCGCGCATAGTATCTTGGATCGCCTCATTTTTTGGAGCATAGGACGTTTTCGGTTAGAGTGAACACTTCGTATTCCGCAGAGATCACCCAGTGTGTGAGTGGAGTTCCGCAGGGTGGAGTTCTTTCACCGATCCTGTTCAATATATACACGCACGAGCTGGGGACTTATTATGTGGGTTTGGAGTAGATTTCTGTGCGTTTGCCAGACGATACAAAAAATTTTCACCGGGCGGGCTCTAGGGAGAGAGGGGAGGACATTTAGAGGCAGAATTCAAAATGCCATAGGACGCAATGGCGGTCTGGTCTCATGAATGGGACTTACCGTTATCGAAGGAAAAAAACGAAAACTCGGAATAACCGTCATACTTATAATGTCGAAGGGACTGGAGATCGAGAATATCGAGCAGATCACCGACCTGGGATTTATCATCACACGAAACCTCAGCGACAAACACTGCGAATCGGTATTCGCCAGAGCCACTTTTGGCCGTCAATAATATATTCAGGGAACTCGGGACAAGAAGCAGCGCGGTGCTATTGAGAGCCTACAAAACCTAAGTGTGAGACCTATTCTTGAGTATGGAGACACCGGTGTACTTTCCGCACAAAAAGAAGACCATAGTTAGACTTGAAAAAGGTACAAAACGGGTCTTCAAGGCGAAGTAAATGGACTGGTGAAGCTTGGATTTTGCCATTTATCAACAAATGCCATCTGCAGAAACCAGGGAATAGTGGAAGCTCAACGTGCAATCTCCTTTGATAAGAAGAAAGTTTAGCGACTTACTACTACTGCACAAAATCTTGTATCCAACCTGACTTTGGTCTCTGGCCTGACAAGGGACCACTTTGAACATAAAATGGAGTATTGAAAAAACGGTCTTTTGAGGGTTGTAGAGAGAGTTAAAAAGAAACAATTTGAGATTTTAAAATTCTCACTCCTTCAGTCCTCACGGGCAGATCAAAACGATCAGAAAAGGAAAAGAAACCAGAACGTTGGATTGGGGAGGACTGTAGCACAAATGTAGAGATATACAGTGGTCTTGAAATCATCTGAAAGGTTCTCCTAAAAGTTTGGAAGATGAAATCTAGCTAGGTTCTCGAGTTATGACTTGTTCATTGATCCCCTGAACAATGCTCGTTGCACTCAAACCACCGGATCACCGCAACGTGATAGTCAGGGGTGAGCCTAGCAGCATTCCGTGGCTCACAGCGTCGGTTAGGCGTTGGATTACAGAAGCAAATGAAAGAAGGTTCGAATACTGTGGGATCATTACCGCATTATGGCTGATAGTAATGACATTTCTATGTGTTCACCTTTACTTGTTTTGAGTTTTAACGGTGTCTCGGTTTTTTATGCTCTCTTTTCTTATATCGCAGAGAGGTAACGTGATATAAACCGGAGAACGGGTTCACATCAATGTTAGAAACTATAGAAATTCCGTGGTTTCGACAATTGCTAGAATATCAAGAATACCTCTTACCCTTTCTCCCCCCACATGTTACCAGAAAAAACCGTCCCCTTAATTCGGAGAAACACTTAAGGAGACCAATTTTGATATATGACGCTAGAAAAAGTTCGGACAAAATGAAATCTTCGTGGACTTGTTCCTTGATCAGTGATCCAACCTTTTTAGGAAATAATTGTTGTAAACAGAAGTGGGTTTACCTAAACCACAAAATCCATTGGAGCAACCTAATACTTTGAAGCATGGCTCGAAGACTCAAGAAAAAGTGTTTCGTTATCAATTCCAAAAATTTGGAGTAGAGAACAGAATCCACTCTTTTTGAAAACGCATTTGACAAGATAACTACTTTTATTCAGCCTGGCCATTCTGGTTTTAAATGTAGTTTTCTGGTGCTGGCTTTTACGGACGTAGAATCCGACAAATAGAGCTTTTACGAAAAGAGAAACATAGTCGTTTTCCAAGCCTCATGACAAGAACACACTGAACACGAATCTAGAGATCGTTTGAAGAAATTCTGAGGTTTACTGTAGTTCACGGTAGTTGCCATGACATAGAGGGCTCAAACCTACCTTAATAATTTAAAGAAAATTGACAAGTGAACATCAAATTCGTATTCAGCACCCTGAATAAACCCTGTTCAGAAATTTTGAGTCAATTCTGAGATCTTCACCCAACTACCGTATACCCACCGTAATCTCTACCGTAATCTGTCGAAAATCGACCAAACTGACCTCAGATTCGTTATGAGCACTTTAAATAACCTCCGAAAGCGAAGTTTGAGTCTCAAATTTTTTTCTCCGACCTTTGGAGGCCCCATGAGGTAAGAAGCTCAAGGCCATTTTTGGGGGTTCAGAGGTCGAAATTTTTTTTCTGCCCAAACTCAGCCCCAGGGGTGAGAATTTGGGACGCTTCAGACACACGAATATGGGGGTCCGTTTCCCTGTTTTTTGCGGATTTCGTTCAGGTTACGGTGCATTGACTGGCATTTTACCGAACGCAGCAACCCATTGTTTTGGTGGTTTTTGATCTACCCGTGAGGAGTGAGTGAAATTCTTAAAATCTTAAATTGTTTATTTTACGCCCCCTACAACTCTCAAAAAGACCGTTTTTCATAACTTCATTTTATGTTCGAAGAGTGTCCTTGTGGAGTGCATTGTCGAGGTGAGAACATATCAGGAAGTACCTAGGAGGAGCTTCGTAAATCCTGCGCAAAAAAACTCGAACCTTAACTGCAGGCGCTTTTTCTAATTAATAGGGCGACTCCAGCATTTGAACGGCTCAGGAGGCTCAAATCCAGTCCCTGTGGGTCATAAGGCATTCAGGAAACTTGCAACTGAATACTTCGAGAAGGAATCACAGCTTTGCTAATCCTTCACGGAGCAGTCACTTTTACTCTTGCCATTACGGGCTATGCGTATATCTGCCTTTGAATTAATTTGCTTCCATCAATTTTAAATTTTTGGAAAAAAATGGGAATTTTCCCAAACCATTAGGTAAGGCGTGAAATGAGTTGGGAATAAGAAAATTATCCTTTATAACCGCGACTTTGAAAAATTTCCGAATTTGTCACCGAAAAAATGCCTCCGGTGGCTAGGAAGAAATTGGCGTTCCAGGAAAGAGAGGGTGTTACTCTCAGGGGCATCTAGCAGCTACCTTATTTGGACAAGGTGGTTGAGGATGATACTCACATAGGGGTTCGGCTGGGTTACGACACGGTTTAAGTGGGAGGTCAGGAAAATTTTGGAAAACTTTTAAAAAGAAAAAGAAAACCAGAGGCTCGTGAAATTTTCGGCGAAGAAGAGGAATTTACTCCAAACCTTTCGCGAAGAAGAGGGAATTTACTCCAAACCACGTAAGCTTGAATGAGGAAGTCAGTTTTCTTAAAGCTGGAGCAATTCTTTCTTTCATTTCTTTTTCATTTCTTAGATCGTAATTTTTTTCCAAAAATTTTAGTAAACGGGAAGAAATGTAGGTTCGCCGAAAGTTGGCGCAACCGGCCTGTTCAACCCCTTGTCCCACATAATGCTATTCAGCCAGTGATATCTCTTCGGAATTGGCAAATGCAGTATCAAGTTTTTGGGGATGATATGGGCACTGGCATCATGAGGGAGCAGACATTGCTCACCTGTGCGTGCTGCATCACGGTCGTTGGATGTCGCGTGTAAAAAGGGCGATTACGACAATCCCCATATTCTGCTGCAAATGGCGTGACTAGTAAGGCTTTGAGCTTCACTTAGAGTTCAGTTCCGCATTCGCGTTCAGTCCTCATTTTCGCACTCGTAGAAGCTTTTGAAGTGGTTTATTTACGAAAAATTCAACTATGAAAATGAAGAACTCATTCTCAAAACAAATCGCTCCGCTTCGTTTTGATAATGAGACACTTTTGCGAACTGAATGCGATTGCGGAACTAGATCATGCCTTCCTGCATTCATTGGAGGCCACCACGAAACCGTGTCCTTGTGTAGAGAGAGCTGATGACTCGTTCACACCATGATGAGTCCTCCGTACTCTCCGCGCGCGCAACACTTCCCGGACCGTGAATATGCACGCGGGTGAGCAATGTTATGGAACCCTGGCATCATAATCGGCTGCCCCAAGCAATTCCATAAAACAGATGCGTTTCACATACAAGATTTTTGGGTAAAGCTTTGACTCACCCTATGAGTGATTAATCAAACGAAGAGAAGCTTCTTCTCTATCGTTAATCACTGGCTGAAAGGTGGCCGCGCGACCGCTAGCTTCATCATAGTGCCGAGCGGTTGTTTCTGCCAAAGAAGGCACAATCGTAAAATTGGAGAAACAACTCGCTCCGCTTCCAATATAGCGCAGGATAATGGTTCCAACCCGACTTCCTGGAGATAAGATACTAGTCATATCTGTAGTGTTGTGTAACAATTTGCTTAAACGGGAAAGTCTCATTTCTATTGTCTGCTGAGCATGGTGGTTGCAATTGCAGTTCATATTGTATTCCGGAGAGCAGCAACTCTATAATCGAAAAGTGCTGGTCGGGGTCCTGTGCAATACAGTTGTGACCGGCCTCGACTCTGACGTGGGGATTCGTGTGAGATGTTTGGACCACAAACAGAGGAGATTTCTACGTGAAAGGGGTTCCGTAAGAACCACGACATTTTTCACTTTTGATCATCAAGTGGGGGAGGGGCCGTAGCTTCGTCGAGGTCGGTCACATTGCCCGCTGAAATTTTTTTGGTGCTGGTTGCAAAAGAATTGAGAACTTTGTTGAAGATTTGTACTTTTGAAGAATGATGATTTCGGTGATGCCGCATTTGGACCGATTTCGTTCAGCATGGAGGATGAGTTCGGTGAATTTCCCTCCACTAGCAACTGCAATGACCGATGGAAGAGTATAGTGTATCCGTAACATATTGCGATTTTCATTAGTCCTTTTATTCTTTTTTTTTCTGCGTTCTTCTAATTGTAATGTTCCAGCGGGTAAGAATTACAACGGTGACGCAAGCAGTTTCGCAGGAAGGTGACATGAGGATGAGCATGTGAGTCTATTTTTCTGGCTCCTAGATGTGTAATCTGACTCTCTAGAAGTATTTATTGGGTGTTCAGGGCTGGTAGGGAGAGATTCGTGAAAGCAACGCCGAGCTTGGATGGAGCAAAGGCTCCAGGCGTAGACATGCCTTCATTGACGACGACTTTGAGTGGCATGGATATAAGGCAGTGGTGATGTTTGACGATGGTGTGTTCCTTGTCAGATTATTTCTACAACGTCATAGAAATTGGACTATTTGTTATAATGGGATCTCCAAAAATGTCTGGGATCTTCATCGTTTAATGGTCGTTGAAACAGCTCGTTTAATCTCAAGCCAGAAATTCAGAGATATTGCTCAAGTGCTGCATTTGCAACATGAAATGCTGCACATGAAACGTCTGTTCAATTTAAATTGCTCCGGACGAGAGAAAACTCGTTCAAAATCGTTTTACCTGGACCAAGTTCCAGCTTGTTTATAACTCTTTCAAATGCAGAGTGGGCAGAGTCATACTCCAACATCACAAAATATATGCCTCCAGGGCTGACATTGAGTGTAAATTCAAAGTACGTGTAAAATATCCTGTTGGATTTCAGATCCTAGTTTTTGAGATAGACCCCCTATTCCCGTCTCCACGGTTATGAATATATGTTAGAGCGCCTCTTTTAAAGGCGGGGTCGAGAGCAGAATTTCGATTTTGAGGGTCCCCGCTAAATCAGGTGCTCTTGCTACAGGTATCAGTGCTCTTGCCTGAGCCAGTCCCAAGGAACATGCGAAAACTGCGTAAAACCGGTCTTCTTTAAGTTATTCCAGCCACTTCCGTTCGCCGATGATCCAGAAAAGAACGGCCATCGTCCATATTTTAGCGATTGTCCACGCATTCTTCCCAAAGTGCTGTGTAATTATCCGGTCATTCCAGCCATAATTATCATGCTATGAATACCGTAATCCCTGACTTTGAGGCTGTTTTCTCCAGAACTAAGGACTCGGAGTTCGTGAAACGTTCAGACGATGTTCAGCTAGACCAGCCAAATCTATTTAACCCAGAATTTCGGTAGTGTGAAAGTGACCGGACCTTGCCTTTAATGTTGTTTCCCAGTATGATTGTTTTTCTCACATTTTGCCTTTTGCGAATGCCAATAAACTTATAACTTATAAGTGCCGGGATCATACTTTTTGTTTCGCGACCGAATTATTGCTGTCAGAAATGTACGATGGCTCAATTTTCATGTGGCCGTCGTGTTTCTTGAAGGAGGTAGCTACGCGGCGCTCCTTCATGGTGACGTTAAACGGCGGCCTGTATAGGGAGTCTGCAGCGACCAGTGAGTGGTCGCCGAACGTCAGTCTTGAAGGGCGGCGACAAAATGTTCTGAACATTATCAGTTACGCCCCTCGTTGGCGGGGATGCGAAGGCCGTTGCGGCGTCGGAACACTGCAGGGTGCCCTCGTCGCCCTTCACGCTGCGTGGAGTCGCCCCGTCGCCGAATGTCGATTGATATTACATTTTCTCAGCGCTGTTCGTCGCTGCGCAACGCCATGGCTTGAACTCTGCAGGCGCGCATATGGCACGTCGGTGACCGGCGGGTGTCTCGCACCCAGCGGTTTCAAATCAGATCCGCGGCCCATAACGCTTCCAGTTGCTCATCGCACACTGTATTATCGGCGCAGATGGGAACAACGACACAGCCGCGACCTGAGGTATAATCCCGGCCGAATCCTTTGTGAATAGGAGCGTATCGAGACTTAGCCTATCGAGGCTTGAAGCCACGCGTTAATATCCCGCTTACGTGATTCCGTCCTGTATTGATTAGCTCGCAGTCCCTAGAACCTTGTCTGAATTGCTCTTATACTTCAGCCGGCTCTGGAATATGCGGCGCCAGTGTGGCGGCACCTGGTCGATCACGGCGAAACCATGAATAAGCTGCGGCGTGTACAGAGATGCTGCGCTTAGGTACTGCCGGTTGTGCAAGGAGCTCCCGGTGGAGCATCTTCACGCGGAGGCCTGCATGTTGCCGATCAAGGAGCATTGTGAACTCCAGGCACATCAGATGTATATTAATGTTCTGAGACAGCCGAATCATCTGTCAAAGAGAGATCATGAGACCCATAAGAGAGAGGAGGTCAGTTGGGACCTTGTTCATAGATGCTCCTCGTAAAGTTGATGTACAGAGATGGGCCGACCCCAACATGGAAAGGCTTCGTCTTCTGCGTGAGGAGCACACCCGGATTTGTTCGAGGATATCTAGCAGAAGGCGGCTGTGAACCCTATCTTGAGACCGGCGAGTGCCGCCTCGGGTTTGCGAGTCCGAGTCTCAACTCGGCAGACAGGCCAGATGGCCTCTTGCATCGCTGCGCTGTGGTCACTCTATTCTGCTCATGTCTTACGTCAGCAAGATCGACAGCAGCCGACCAGACGCATTTCCCGGAGCTGTGGTGCTCCCGGACACGACACAGCCGCACTTTTCATGTGCCCGAAGAGAACTCCCTCCGCAATACAATGGACCTTTGGACGAATCCTGTGAAGGCCGCCCAGTTCCTCAACCTATGACAAAAACCACTTTGAGGCTGCAGAAGAAGAAGAAGAAGAATTGCTCTTCAAAGCTCCGTATAAAGAGAGTCGTTATGAAAGGCAGAATTATGACAGTCTGACGTTCCGCAGTATGAATCTGAAGTCCTGAAGATTGGTGCTGAAGAGCAGGGCTGGTGTCGAGGTGGTTGGATCAACATTGCTCTCGAATTTATATCATGAATCGAAACTGTAAGTTTTGAGGCGTGACAAGAAACTCTGAAGGAAATTCGATTTGAATGAAGAAATGACGGGTTATCATTGTATTACATTTTATATGGACGAGATGCCCCGCAGCACACGCCCCTTTCGGCCGAGGTAGCAGAGTTTCCGACATATTTGTTGCGGTAGCGAAGCTAATGGACTTGTAAGGTGCAGACGTCGTTAGGAAACCTCAAAAAACTAGCTAATTTGACCGCATTTATGCAATGAATTTGAGTGTCTTGCGATTGCACTTTTTGGTGGGTATGGCTCAGATATGGTAGATAGTCTCTATTTGTTTTGTAAGCAGGTAAACTGAGGTGGAATGAAATTTGGTATCAGTTTTTCGTTTTCATGCCAAAGTGGGTCTTGCGCGGAGCGGAATTGCTGTAGTCGCGGTCTGAAACAGCCTCGCCAGGGTACATCAGTAGCTTCACCTTGTGCTTACTAGTTACGTTTTCTTTCGTTTCCGGATGACCGCTGAGGCGAAAACGCAACGGAGGAGCCCGAATGTGCCGGAATAACGGTATCGGAAGTGAAGGCCAGAGCATTTCCATGCACAGCCCTGCTGGAGAGCATTAAAGTTGTTGTGGGAGGTATGTAGGAGTGGTTACCAATTTCATTTTTTCCAATAAAAAATGCGCGTTAGCACATCAGGAAATCGCCACAAAAACGAAAGCGCAACTCTGCCAGCTGCCACTCTATTCAATCATTCAAAATTTTTATGTTCGTTGGAGCGGATTCGAGCACAAGAATGCATCTTCGCTTCATTCAATTTTATTTTTTAACGTTTGTGATACATATGTACAGCTTGTTCCCTAGTAGTATGTTAGTAATGACAAATTGCTGTTCACTTGGCGTTAACAACTCTGAAGTTTACATATTTATTACATGTGCCGAGACACATGTGAATTAACAACAAATGAAAAAAATTAACGACAGAAAAACAACAAATTCCCGAAGACTAAAACGAAACACTACTACCAAAGAAGCTATAATGGTGACTCCTGTTGAAGATTCTGGCCGACAACATTTTTGAAACCAGAGTAAGTGGAAAGAACTTCCCATGTTCTTGCTCAAGCTCAGATAATCCAATCCCGCACGAATCGTGAAGAAATGCCGCCTGGTCTGGGAACGAGGCCTAAGTAAGCTGAGTTTGTACCTTTGTCCTCTTGTATTTGAACTTATGAGGGTAAAAACTCGGATAGGTTCAATCCTACCAGACCATTCAACATTTTAAAAACCAAATTTAAGTCATTTCTGCTCCTTCTAACAGCAAGCGAGTCCAAATACAGCCTCTTATTCCTAATGTATCCCCTAGGAATTGTACTATAAGAAAATCCCATTGCCCGTATAGAAGACCTTCCTCGTGAAGCTACGTTGAACCGCTACTAGTTTTGAACTAGCATTCGCTTATGCGGTGCATAAACACAGGTCCCATACTCCAACACAGACCGGACGTAAATCTTATAAGCTTTGGTCAGTAGCTGCGGATCCTTAGGCCCGTAAGGACTTGAATAATAAAAAGAGCCTCTGTTGCGCTTTGGCAGCAATGTGCCTGTATGTTCATCAAAAAGGAGTTTACTGTCGACTATGAATCCAAGATCCTTAATTTTATCGACCGCCTCGATGGGTACATCATTGATTTTGTAAACGGCCTGCTGGTTGGAATGTCCCGGGTGCATATGTAAATATATAATAAATATGTAAGTTATAGTAGCTGTAAAATTGTCGCTTTATCATTGCCGACTACCTTTTTAACAAACGTTCTTTTTTCAAACGAATTCTCGGCGGAGTTGACTATAAGGCGAGAAGACGGTGTCAACTTTTCGAAGTGAAGTATCGTAGGTTTGTACAGCTAAGAAATGTATTCTAAACCTCAATTATTTGTCGGTGCTCTTTCTACTGGTCTCACTGAACTACCACGAATCTCTTAAGGTAGTGTGCACGATAAAAACTGTTGCCGAATTTTTTCACCGCAGTTTGAAAGGTTCGGGATCTATGCTTGTAAAAGTCGAAAAACATCTAAAAGGAGCCCCAAATGTCCCTACACGGCCCTGAACGTCTGTGTGAAGCGCAATTTTCGCCCACTTCTCTCAACGGCTATCCGTCAAAGCAATAAAACATGCGATGATAAAATAGTCAAACCATTCCCCATGATACACAGGATAAACGGACCCGGAACAATCCATCTTTTTTTTGAATATTGTTTACTTCTCGGAGTCGATCTTTCAGTTGTTTGCTTCAATCGGTGGCCGTTGATTAGAGATGAGCAGGGATTGCACTGTACACAGAAGTTCAGGGAGCCGTAATGTGGCTGACTGGGTGCTCTTTGAGCCGTTTTTTCGACATTTATACTGCCATGAGCCCCACACCCTTCGATTTCCAGTGAAGTCTCGAAGACGGTTTTTTCCATCGTGGACACTGCCTTTGAGTGCCCGCGCACATGTGACGATACAGAACACGATTATGTCACTAAACGCGTCTCTGGACGTATATTGCGCGCCTTTGTTCGGATCCATGGCACGATTCCCTGGTTCATGTTAGGGATAATTCTGCGAATTTTGGAGACAAATTGGTCTGCTGGACTTGCGAGGAGATAACTATGAACTGGTGGAAGACTAGCAAAAACAGCAGGGGAGTGGCTGAAGTCTTGCTTGCTTGTTAGAAATTTTCATTTAGTTATCTCACTGCCCTTTTAACGAATCGAAACCTATAGTTATGAACGTAAGTGCCTAAAGGGGTTGGGTTAGAACAAAATGAATTTCGTCTCTGTGTGAATTGTTTCTATGTTAGTTTCCTCAAGTAAACATGTTTTTTCTTTACGTTTTATCCGCACATACTACACAGCTGGGTGGACCGAAGGCCAGGCCAGGTTGTTTAGCCTGTCTCGTCTTTTGAAGGATTTACCGATTATAATGTTTAGTTGGGATGTTCCATGATGTAGACGTGGCCCACACTGCATGGAGGCGATGCCGCTCAGAGAACAATGATGATCTTCTTCAGCTCCGGAGCTGCCGCGAATAATATCGGTTATTTTCTAGGTATATTCCTGCTGCACTATACAAAAACGTTACGTTTTGTTTCCAGAGATGCAGGAAAGCGCTCACGCTGGAACCTCTCGAGGCTGGTGCACTCGACCGTCAGCACGAACGCAGACGTAGAAGGCGACGCTTGATTATCATTGATCGAGAAGAATATCGGTGGAGAGAAGGATGAAAGCAAATATGGCAGATCACTCGTGAGGTTGAATTTCACCTCATTCACTTTTGATCCATCTTGCTACTAAATTGATTTGATTCCACCAATTCTGAGTTGACTAGGCGTCGCAGCTGCCTAGTTTTTTTTCGCGGCTAGTGCCGAAGGGAAGTAGTGCTTCTGCGCATGAAAAAGTCCAGCACGGTTTTACACGTAAACATCTGATTCGTGTTGACGGTTTCTTGAGTGCCAGGATACCCATGGCGCATATTAGAGCAGCGTCCTACGTGGCGAGAGCTGGCGCTCTCTGTTGTGCGCCTCTCGACGCTCGTCAGCCCGATGCCCGGAAACGAACACAGGCAAACACCCCTACCTTGTGTTGATTCGATTGAAAACGTTTTGATTGGGTGATCAACCGCTCGAGGTCGGCGCAACGGCTGATGATTCCCCACGGTTTTGACTTCCGTGGTGGGACTATGAAGAAACAAGGGTAGTAGTTTTGCTAGAGGTTTAATGGCGCCTGCTTTAGTGATGAAGTAGTAAAGTTTTGAAACTTGTTGTTTGCTTCGTGGTGCTGGCGTAAGCATGCGAGAGCGAGCGGGCGAATGCGCGCGAGGAAGGAGCGCCTGTGAGCG